>JAVJIF010024521.1:0-92833 GCA_038442645.1 Agave tequilana
TATCAAAATAAAATGTTGATCAATTTGCAATTTGTTGCGCGCGAGGTAACAACCAATGAGGAACCCACCAATAGAGATATATGCAGCGGAGAAGTACCCACATGACAAGAACAGAGAAACAAGAGAGAAAGCAAGCCAACACAATATTTAACGAGGTTCAGCAATTTGCCTACGTCCTTGGGTCAAGGGGAGAGAGTTATTATTGAATTTAATCAATTACAGGGTTACAAATATTGGGGACACTATCCCTCCTTATATGCCAAAGAATCCACAAAAGAAAGGAAACCAAAAACACCAAAATCGGATCAGAAACGGATTCTGAATCAGATTTGAAAACAGGCCACGCACCAGAGTTAGTCAACTTATAACATCGATTAGTCAACTTATAACCTTGATTAGTCGACTAATACATAGATTAGTCGACTAGTCTGTAACTAAATAGAAACTTTCAACTATCTGTTTGTCACATTAGTTGACTAGTATTGTAACCTAGTCGACTATACTTGGTTCCCACCTGTGCAATCCAACTTTGATACGACCGATACGCTTTCATATTCGATCTTATTGATTGCAACACTCTTTGGCTAACCTTCAACAGAGTTTAACAAACCCTTTCAACAAGATTTTACCCTTTCTCCCTACAATTATCCACCTCGGTGAAGATTTCTCAAATCTGAGCTGAACTCCAACGAACATCTGGCTGAATCGACACACGATCTCGATGAAATCGACACACGATCTCAGCTTGAGCGCTCCGAACGAAATTGACACATGATCTAGGTGAAATCAACACGATCTCAACTTGGCCAATAGACGAAATCTGGTTCCTTCAAAATGAATCGCCGGCACACAAACAATTGATTTCCACTAATCATACCAGATCCAAATTGAGATTGTCGTCGCCACTAGCAACTCTCTCCAAACTCCAATATCAATTGTATAAATTCCAACTTCATCTCCGCTATCCAAACGGAATGCACCATACATGCCTTCCCACCACTCCATCAAAGAGAAATAATACCACATGAACTGATCAACGAACGTGTCTCCAACTCAGCAACTTAATGGAACACCATTCCAAATGACCTCAAGAAGAATCCAACACTGACTCTCCAACTGACTGGTTCTCCAGTCTAAATGTCTTCAAGATGGTCTAATCAAATCTGAGTAGAGCACACCAAACACCATCATCGGCTTCAGAAAACTGGATGCACGCCCCCTTATGCAAGCTCAACTATCTTCTCACCAAGAGATCAGACATTCATCGAGACACAATACTTCACCTCTACGTGAAGCCCAACTCTTCACCTCTACGTGAAGTCCCAATCAGCTTCTCGAGAACCCAAATAGCTTCAAACTGGCTGCATCACCAAATGGCTACGCCTTTACAGCTGCCTACGTATCTTGCTCAAGGGATCAAGGCAACCGTAGTTCTTTGAAATGAGCTCCATCAAGCTCAAGCCCTTGTGACTGAATCTTCAGTAGTGAACTGACCTGGCTGAGTCATATGAATCTCCTTACTACCGTCATAGAGAACAACGACTTTCAACTTGAGCTTGTTGCGGTCACAAGCTTAAGATTCATTCTTCTTCACCCACTTTCACGGTTTTATCTTGGTTCCAATTGCTGCAAATAATTTGATATTCTCATCAATGTCTTCAACCTGTTTAGCATCAAAACTGGCTACATGATCTTCACCCAGTGTCACATCCGGTGAATTCCTCACTGATACCGAACCAACTGGAGGTGGTGGAGTAGCATCAATCTCCACCCGCTGCGATACATTCTTGGTCTTCGTCCTCTCCATCTACTGATCGGTAGACTTCAATAAAGAAGTCTCGTCAAATGTGACATGCTGACTTAACACAATCTTCATATTTTTAGGGTTCCATAACCTGTAACCTTTCATATTTCTTTTAACACCCAAAAACACACCTTTTTTACTCGCGGATTCACCTTGCCATCTTTGGCACTAAAGTAGGTCGGACTTTCAAATACTCGCAGCAAATCATGATCTTGAGCAGCTTTTTCAGACCAAACTTTCAGAGTAGTTTTACCTCCTATCACAGTCGATGACATTCTATTTATGAGATGACTTGCATATACAATCGCCTCAGCCCAAAATGATTTGTCTAATTGTGCATTAGATAACAAACACCGAGCCTTCTCCAGTAAGGAACGGTTTATCTCCTTAGCCAACTAATGTAATCAATTTATGAAGTGAGTACCAGTACCAGTATTCTGGCCAAATTGTAGGAATTGATTCTTGTATCTTTCAACATTACAATTTGTAGCTCCTTAATCTTCCTACCAGTCTGTTTCTCCATCATATTCTTCCACTTCACCAATATACATAGGGCTTCAAACCTTTGTCTTATGAATATATCCAACAATGCCTAAATAAATTATCAATAAAAAAGACAGTACCTATGACCTCCAAATGATGCAGTCTTGGCAGGTTCTCAAATACTTATGTGAACACAATCAAGAAGACTTTCTGAGTGGTGAGTAGTGGTGCTGAATTTCACCTTCTCTTATCCAGAATGTCATGTTCACCCAATTCTAAGTTGCAAGTAGATGCACCTTTCAATGATCCCTTTTTTATTGGAGCTTGCAAAGACTTTTCCCCTCTGTGTCTGAGCTTCATCTGCCAGACCTATGTGAAAACATCATCTGAAGAAATAGAATTCTCCACCCGATCTGTAATTGTATTACCCTTCAAGGAGTAAAGATTGTTCTGACAGACGCCCTTCATAACCACCATTGAGCCTTTGGTCATTTTGAGAACACCATCTTGTATGGATACCACAAGACCCAACGTTTTCAAAACACTAACAGAGATAAGATTCCTTTTAAGTTGAGGTACATACCTCACTACCTTCAGTTCTCGTACTATCCCATCAACCATCTTGATACGGACTGTACCATCTCTTCTACATTACACGGATCATCATCACCTATGATAGTAAAATATCCATCTAACTTCTCAAAGCTAGAAAACTAGTCCCTATTCGGGCACATATGATAGGTAGCTCCTTTATCTAAGATCCACTCAGTATTATCTGAGTAACCAATAGTAAGAGTAGTAACAGAGAAAAAAAATACCGATGAGTCTGAGTTCGATCCCTCCGCCTGTGAAGTACTGGCATGAGTACTGACCACCTGTGCGAGAATTGCCTCAGTCTTCGACTCCTTCTTCTTACCTTTGGCCTTCAGACAATCAATCTTCGAGTGCCTTACATCCTTGCATAAGGCGCACTAGTTCTTCTTCAGATCTCTGAAACCTGATCTGGACTTTGATCTTCCCTGATCACCTTTGCCCTTCCGATTGAAACTCCTGCCTCTTACCATCAACGCGCTCTGTTGTTGTGCTTTTTGAAGAAGACAATATGTCCTACCTCCTTCATAATTCACAAGAGTAGCAGACACCTCATTGTGGTTAAGAGATTGTCTTCCATTGATCAATGTAAGAGTAAAGGTCTCATATTCTTCTTCAGGAAGAGAATTCAATAGAATTACCGTCTTATCCTCTTCGTCGATCTTCACATCCACATTAACCAGGTCTGTAAGAAGCTTTGTGTAGCTATTGATGTGTTCGTCTACAAAATTCCCTCTTCATTTGGATACGATAAGCCTCCTCTTCAACTGCAACCACGATTCGATACTTTTCGTCAGATACTTTTTCTTCAGGATCTCCCATGGCTGCCTCGCAGATATTTCATGCAACACATGATACTTGATGTCTTGTGTCAAACAAGACCTGATCAAGCCACACGTCGTTCGATTCATCTTGTCCCAATCTTCTTCAGTAGTAGTCTCACGCTTTTTCTCCAACCGTAGAGTATCTTCGAGGTTTGATGCTGTCAATGCATCTATCATCTCACATCTCCACATACCGAAGTTGTTCTTACCATCGAACTTCACCACATCAATCCTCAACGGATGTGGATTCACAGATTTCACCTTAGATGTACTATCTCCAGCCATCTTCTTAACTGATTTCTCAAACAATGCGGAAAACACATGGAGTTAGATCAAACAAACTAGATAAAGATAGAATCTTTACCTCAGGGCGAAACCCTAGAAGAGTTTCCAAAGCTTTCTACTCTTTCAAGTTTGATTCCTCGAACGATCCAAACACTATTTTGAGATCAACACATGATCCCACAAACAATCCCAATGTTGCTCCGAGATCAACACACGATCTCCGCCAAACAGCCACCAATGCCCTTGGAATCGACACACGATTCCACGACGAACCTGGGATACTCTGATACCACTTGTTGCGCACAAGACAACAACTAATGAGGAATCCACCAATAGAGATAGATGCAGCGGAGATGTACCCACACGACAAGAACAGAGAAACAAGAGAGAAAGCAAGCCAACACAATATTTAACGAGGTTCGGCAATTTGCCTACGTCCTCGGGGCAAGGGAGAGAGCTCTTATTGAATTTAATCAATTATATTATTACAAATATTGGTGACACTACCCCTCCTTATATAGCCAAAGAATCCACAAAGAAAAGAAAACCAAAAAACACCAAAATCGGATCAGAAACGTATTTTGAATCAGATTTGGAAACATGCTGCGCAACAGAGTTAGTCGACTTATAACATCGATTAGTCGACTTGTAACCTTGATTAGTCGACAAATGCATAGATTAATCGACTAATCTATAACAAAACAGAAACTTTCAACTCTCTATTTGTCACATTAGTCAACTAGTCTTATAACCTAGTCGACTATACTTGGTTCCCACCTGTGCAATCCAACTTTGATACGACCGATACACTTTCGTATTCGATCCTATTGATTGCAACACTCTTTGGCTAACCTTTAACAGAGTTTAATAAACCCTTTCAACAAGATTTTACCCTCTCTCCCTACACAATTCACGTGTAAAGAGTTTGAGCTTTGGGTTTGATTCTACAGGATTAAGTCAAGTCCATACCTGTTAGGCTGGCCCAGTGGCTAGAGCACTGCAATATGTGGGTACTTAGTAGTAATAACAGGATTAGAGGATGAGGCTAATTGCCAACATTAGAGGGATGGAGAGAGAGGACAGAGATTCAAATTCCGAGTTTGATATCCTCGACTGATGTTTGTGAGGATTTGAATAGGTGGGGAAAGGTTAGAGTTTGAATTCTGTTTCACAACTGCCTCTTGCTTGACTAGATGTTTCCAAATCAATGGTGCATGGTCTACATCTCTATGGTGATGGTGAGAACGTCAGCATTGGCCTCCTGAAGGTAGAAGGGAAGACGAGTTGATCTCTCCACAATATTGAGGATTGGTGGCAACAAGATGATTGAGATGGATTGTGTGCAATTGGCAGTACAACGAAGATACCTCATTTTTATTGAACATGTAAGGATTAGATGAACCATATGGCTAAGTCTGCTTCTCACCTGTCCCAAGGGATGACCTTGATAGATTCATTTGGATCTCACTGGCTATCACTACAAGTAATCAAACATTATTTGATGATTACTGTTGTACGTTCTTCCTCTATTTAGGCTTAGATGGTTTTTCAAAGAATGAGGAGAACTTGGGGTCTAATATTAAAGTATCCTTTTGGAGGGAAAAGTTGCTTGTTGAAAAAGGATTCAACAAGAGGAAGAGCTAGGAAACAAAGGTGCTCTAGGGCAGAGAGGGAACAGTGAAAGGATAAGGCGTGATGGATATAACTACCCATTATTGTCGAGGCTTGAAGTGAGCCCTCCACTTGAGGGAATTTCCTTTTGACGCCTTCCTAAGAAATAATTATTTATATTTTCATTCAATTTTATGCTTTATCCCTCTGGCTTATCAGGGAGTGGTGAATTAATGATGGATTTCAGTAATTGATTGGTAATGGTTTATTGGGTAGGTTATTGTTGTAAATGTAACAATATTTCTAAATTTTAAAACATGCAACACATTAATTAAATAAATCTTTTAATCAAACTTGTTTTCTTGTCCTGAACATGTTACTAATATAAAAGAAAATAAAAAAAATAAATTTGCTGGTCTGGGGTGACGTAGTCATGCAGAAAACACTGCCCTAGAAGAAAGATGACCGGTCCCTCGTCCGAACTTGAAGTGACCTCCTCTCTTAGTGGCAAAAACTCTCTCAGTAAATCACCAACACTCAGCTCAGGACGGTTTATTTAAGATCCTAATCGCACGATCAGATTTGTTGCAATAACTTTTGCTCGTTGCAAAACATCTCGCACGATCTCAGATCCAATTTGTTTGAATCAATGAACGATAAAATCCAGATAAATCTCAACAGAAAATCTTAATCAGAAATTTAAAATAAAATTAAAGCTTTGCTTGGCCCATGGCCCAAGTCCAATAGTACTAGAATGTAAAGGAGTTTGTATTTATACCACTCAACCTCCTTTATTCTATCCAATGTGGAACTAAAAGCCAAGATCAAATAGAGGGAAACTCAAGTTTTTTCTTTCACAATCCAATAAACCCAATAGTCCCCCAAAACTTGAGTTTCAGGGAAAATAAAACAAATCAATAATAATAAATAACAAACAAATCATCAAATTATAAAACACGAATGAAATTGACATCATACTGTGGATTTGGGATAGGTGGACTACGCTTGGAACCTTCCTTAGTGAATTCATCGCCATCTGAGAGACATAGTGGACTACTTATGGAACTAGCCTCTTTTACCAGATATTGATAGAATACACACATATTAAGTCTCTATCTATTGTGCGAGCGGGTTGACATTCAGACAATGCTCCAAATAACCGACTAATGAGAGTTTCTAGGGGTCAACCTTGCCCTCTCAACCGCGGCCATCACAGTTTCCCTCACTTAGGGTAAGTCCTCCAAGGGTTCTACAATTGGATCTAACACCCTTCACATTTCATGCGTTGGACTTATTAAAAATTTAACTCAGCCTTACCTAGTTGTATTATAAGAGCATCATCACCACAAAGAAGGTAGTAGATACAATGCTACATATAGGATATAAATATATCTGGGTCGATGCTCCACACGATATCAACAGTCCAACTTGTTTCTACCATATTGAATTTCTTTCATGGAATCAGCTCCCAATCAAATAGATTGTATTCCTGCTGCCAGTGAACTCTACTATGAGCTTAACCCCATCTCCCTCGATGAATTTAGAACTATACTTCTAGAAAGACCCTTAGTCAGAATGACTTTATGTTGTTTAGAGTCAAACAATGACTTAACTATCTTTATTTCTCAAGTGGTGATAGCCAGAGATTTAACTCTTCATAATCATATTATTATAACTCTTCATAATCATATTTATTATGACTCATGAGAGTTTCTAGGTTTCAACCTTGCCCTTTCAACCGCGGCCATCACAGTTTCCCTGACTTAGGGTAAGTCCTCCAAGGGTACTACAATTGGATCTAACACCCTTCACACTTCATGCGTTGGACTTATTAAAAATTTAACTCAGCCTTACCTAGTTGTATTATAAGAGCATCATCACCACAAAGAAGGGTAGTAGATACAATGCTACATATAGGATATAAATATATCTGGGTCGATGCTCCACACGATATCACCAGTCTAACTTGTTTCTACCATATTGAATTTCTTTCATGGAATCAGCTCCCAATCAAGTAGATTGTATTCCTGCTGCCAGTGAACTCTACTATGAGTTTAACCCCATCACCCTCGATGAATTTAGAACTATACTTCTAGAAAGACCCTTAGTCAGAATGACTTTATGTTGTTTAGAGTCAAACAATGACTTAACTATCTTTATTTCTCAAGTGGTGATAGCCAGAGATTTAACTCTTCATAATCATATTATTATGACTCTTGACACTCTTTATTAGACTTAAAACTTTTGGGTAATTCTCAGAGTCTCCCCGCATTGGGGATCATAAGGTATTTATAAAGTTTTCTTTATTGCCTTAGTTTCAAAATGAGTAAATTATACCATAATGGTTTATGATAAATCATATATACATTGCATTTGATTATTTCAGTATTTAAAGTATATACATACATAGATTTAATTTGATAAAGAATAATCAAGAAATTTATGATTAACAAAATTATTTTAATGCACACTTTGTGTCAAAGTCTAAGTATTAACATGTAATTTAGATATATCTGAAAATATAGCTTAAGTATATGAAAACATATAGCATATACTTGATCAAAATGTTATGGACTGTACATGTCCTAGAGAAAAAATATTTATTATCCCTTCTACTCACTTTATTAAGACACTAATGATGACACATATGAGATTTTAATATCTTATAAGATGACTGCAAATTGGTTCCTTACCAGATATCAAGACATCCTAATTTGCCTTACCATTTATATTCTTAATAGTATCCAAATTTTCATCGTGGATAAATTATCATTGTCTTAATTTAGTGATTAGGATATATAATTTAATTTTTCTTCTGTACATGGAATTTTATTTTCACAAATAATACATGCATATAATGTATGCTTATATATATAAGTTAATGAATAGTAAAATTTGAATTTAATGCTTTTCACAACTTAGATAAGAAAATTCTCATAATTTTATTATTTTTAATATCATGAAAATATTTAAATAGGAGGTGTATAAATTTTCCAGCAATTAATATAATTTTAATAAGTATAATAAGTTACATCAACAGATGATATTTTTAACTTGATATGTTTCAATAATAAATATCTCATTGAATAAAAGCTAATAATGAAATGAGAAAGATTAAATATTTTCTAGTTATAAGATAATTTCAAAAAAATTATTTCATTATTTGAGATATTAAAATAGATAATTTTTCAAAATTTAAGAAATGTAACAAGAATCTGACTTAAAATTTCTAACCTAGAATTTCGGCCAAATTCTTGAAAATTAAAACAATATTTGAAATATGAAAATAGATATTTAATTTATCTCTAAGCTTAGTTAGATAAAAATTATAGTTTGTAAAGTTAAAAATTGACATCTGATTTCTGAAAAGTCTAAATAGGACCAAATCCAAATTTAATAATTATAAGTTAAGGGCAATATCCAAAATAATAATTAGATTAGGGGGTAGTCTCTTCATCTCAATTATAATACTAGATTATACGAAAATTATTTATTTTAGGCAATCTAGCTTTAATAGATCCCAATTAAAGTTGCATTGCGGGCAAAGTCTCACATGGCTATTAATCATCCTACACATGGCTAGGATAAATATACTCATTTACATAAACTTAAATTATAAAATTTGCTCATGCAAAAATAATATCACAAGTAGCATATTTTCTAATTGCAACTTTAACTTAATCATATTGTTTGAAATTTTCAATTTTACTCTATTCTTCATACTAGATTTTCTAGAGTATAGACTAAGATTTCAATTCTAGCTAACTTAGCATGGTCTGATCATGATTTACATTAAACTCAAATATGGAAGATAACTAAAACTTGATCCAATCATAATATGTAATCAAAGCTAATCTAGATAGATTAAGGTATGTCCAAATGTTGGTGTATATGCTAGAGTTGTAACCTAGACAATAATATTACATTTAAGGTTATAGTTAATATAAGCTGATAAAGGATTCTAAAATTATTAGATTAGTCAAAAATTTCAATTTTACCAGTCTAACTGGCCAGTCGGCGTAACTCAGATGGGAGGTTTTTCACTCTTGACATTCTTTAATTATAGAACTTAATTACAGAATCATGTTGAGTACCCTTTCTTAGTTAAACACCAACTGTATAGAATTTCGAGGAATGATTTACCGTTTAATTTTTTTTCTTATTGAACTAAAGACATTTAAGAGCCTATGCCTATTCTAGTCACATAAAGAGTGTACAAATAATGTTATTGTAATTTAAGTTTGCGAAAATAACAGAAAGATTTCTACCATGTTTTCTATATCCACAATATTTGAAAATGTTAGAATATATGTTTATATTGGTAGCTTTTAAATGAGGGTATGCAGAATAGAAAAGGTGTATAATTCTTGTTTAATTAAGTTACAAAGTATTATAACATATCAAAGTAAGAATCACAATATTAATATGCTAGAATTTAAAATTTACATGCAGCAATTATGCAATTTGTTTTGCAGGAATTGGACAATTCATAGAATTTTTAGGAATTTGTTACAATAGTAATTTACACAATAAGAATTAAGTTTCCTCTAATGTAGTATCTCTATATCATGAAACATGTATTGGATGTAATAAACAAATATAGCAGAAATTATTTTTTTTTGCATGAAACTATTTTTTAATTAACTTGCAGTTAAAAGACAAGAGTTTAGATATTATAGTTATTAGGAAAGGTTTAATTACAAGGAATCGATTATTGCAAGAATAGACCTTGTAAGAAATTTGTAATATTAACAAGATAAGATTTGCAATAATCTAATGGGATAAGATCTTATAATTAAAAAAATTTAATAAGATATTGTGAAAATTTAAGAGGATAAGATCTTGTAAATAATTTTAATAAGATCTTGTAAAATTTAAAAGAGAAGATCTTGCAAGACATATTAATAAGATCTTGTAAATAATTTTAATAAAATCTTGTAAAATTTAAATAATAATTTTCAAGATTGAATAGCAGGTTTGCAAGAATTTTATTAGAACAATAACTTGTAAGAATCAGTATAGAAGTCTTGTAAGAACTTTAATCGAGTAAAGTCTTGCAAAAATTCTATAAGGTAATATGTTGTAAATGATTTTACTTTTGCAACTAAAATAATTAAATAAAATTTTGCATTGAAATAATTAAATAAAATTTTCTAATGGAAAGGATAAGGTTATGTAAAGATTTTCTAAGAACTTGTAATGCAAGATTTGGACTTGTAAGAATTAGAACAAATAGATTTTACTTTGCAGGAACTTATAAAAGATAAATTTGATAGGATGCAAATTTTTCTTTTAAGATTTATCATAATAACCGTTGGCAAGAATATAAATAATTATATTAATTTGCAAGAATAATTCTCTAATTGTATATAATTTTACTGCTTGAAACATATAAGTAATTATATTGCATGAAACATGAATTGCATTAAAAGATTTAATTAAATTGCATGATATAATTTTTAAATTAAATTGCAAAAAATTATCAAAGTAATAGAAATCTTTCTTCTAGATTGTTGTATATATAACAATATTTCTAAATTTAAAACCTGCAATACATTAATTAAATAAATCTTTTAATCAAACTTGTTTGCTTGTCCTAAAAACATGTTACTAATATAAAAGAAATTAAAAAAAATTTGCTAGCCTGGGGTGACGTAGTCTTACAGAAGCACTGCTTTAAAAGAAAGATGGTCGGTCCCTCACCCGGACCTTGAAGTGACCTCTTCTCTTAGCGGGAAAAAACTCTCCGGGAAACCACCAGTACCCAGCTAAGGATGGTGAACTGAGCCTCTACTCAGACGGAAATTTGTTGCTCGAAATGAAAAGAAGAATTTTCAGAAAAAATTTGGTAAGAATTTTGCAGTAGAAAGAGAATTTTTGTAAGAATCTGTAACTTTCTGTGATGAAAGAGAATGGAGAGAGGCTCTTTTTTTAGATCCCGAGTCCCTTATTTTGGTAACAGCCCCGAATATTTGATCGCACGACCAGATTTGTTGCAACAACTTCTGCTCGTTGCAACAACCTCTCGCATGATCTCAGATCCGATTTGATCGGGTCAATGAACGATAAAATCCAGATAAATCTCAACAAAAATCTTAAGCAGAATTGTAAAATAAAATTAAAGGCTTGCTTAGCCCATGGCTCAAGACCTGCACATGACCCAAGTCCAATAACATTTGAATATGGAGAAGTTGGTATTTATACCACTCAACCTCCTTTGTCCTATCCAACGTGGGACTAAAAGCCAAGACCAATAGAGGGAAACTCAAGTTTTTTCCTTCACAATCCAATAAACCTAACATTATCTTTTACTTCAATGGGCACCCCTCTAATTGATCTAATTGGGAACTAGGAGTCCTCTTCGCTCTTTGCTTTTCTTCAATATTTCATTTAAATTCTTTCATCCTTCTTTGTTTCCTCATTTTAATTTTCTTTTGGATCCATTCCCCTTAGGTTCTTAGGGAGGCAATAGGACAAGAAGTAAGAACTTGCTTTCCTTCGTTAGGTTTAAATATGAACATGAAGGGAAAAAATAAATGAAAGGGTAAATTGCAGAAAAGGTACCCAAGGTTTAAAGAAATCTCAACATGGGTATAAACTTTGTTTTTTTCAAAATGAGTATCTAGGGCCCTACTTCTGTTAGTTTCTTATACTTTTCATTAGTTTGTTGGCTCGCACGTGACTCAAAATTTGGACCAAGATGCCCTTCTTCACCTCTTAATAAGAACTCTCATTTTAATTTCAAAATTGAATCCATCAACTCTCTCCTCTCTCTCTCTCTCTCATCACCATGCTAGCTCTCTTTATTCTCTCTTACAATAAGGCATTGGAATCCATATATATATATATATATATATATATATATATATATATATATATATATGTATATATATATATGTGTATATATATATATATATATATGTGTATATATATATATATGTATATGTGTATATATATATATGTGTGTGTGTATATATATATATGTGTGTGTATATATATATATATGTGTGTGTATATATATAATATGTGTGTATATATATATATATGTGTGTATATATATATAGTGTATATATATATATATGTGTATATATATATATATGTGTGTATATATATATATATATATATATTATATATATATATATATATATATTATATATATATATTATATATTATATATATATGAATATAATGTACCATAGTAACAACAATTCATGTGGTTGCCAAATAAAGATGATTGTATTTGGAGAAAAACTAAGAGATGTAGACCTCACACTTTTGATCTATCTTCTTTTTAATTTCATTCATGTATATTTTTCTGAAAGAAAAATCCAAGCGAGGAGAGGTTCCCAACTAAATGTAACACAAATTATGTGTAGTTTTTTTAGCATGTAGATAGTTTGGAAATGAGTTGTTTAAGCCCTTGTGTATACTACTATAAGGATAAATGAAGTGACTATTTTGTAATATGAACCTTTTGGTGTGCTCATAGGTAAGTCATTATTATTTTCAATGGAGAGGAGAGGAAGAAAGGAGAGAGATCTAATGAGACCAATGGGGAAAGAGAGAGTGACGCGGAGCAGGGAAGCAAATGTTGCTGGCTAGATCTCGTTTTAGCGCCAACAACCCTGAAACGATCTTCAGCTAGGAAAGTACTCGAATCCATGAGCATGACATTCAAATCTACGAGCAATTTACTCGAATCTACCAGCAAGAGATAACAACTCGAATTCACGAGCAATTGGAGAGATAAACTCAATTTTATTAATAAAAAACTGAATAAAAGTTGAATATAAACATAGAACATAATGGACTTTTATAAGCTTATAAAAAGAATACTACTCCTACTTGGAAACTATAACCTATTTCCAAAAGAAAATAAAAAGAATTAAAGAGTCCTAATCTTTTAGGAAAATAAATTCTAATTCTAAGAGAATAAATAAAAAAAACTTAAAGAATTCTTTTAGATTTCCTAATTAAAGAAGCCTTCAGAAATCCTTTTACTTCAAGAAACCAACTGGAAGTCAATCTAAAAATTTTATTGTTTGTTGCCCTGCTCTCCTACATGAGTCCCTATCTCTTCAAAAGAACTCACTCTCGAGTTCCAATAGAACCATGAGTGATGTCATCTTTAGCAAACTCTGCCTACGAAAAAGTATGATCCCAAAATCTTGATCTGCCTCGAAGAGCTTCGAAAGTGCAATTACCGATAGAACTTGGCACACCATTTAAAATACCTATAGTCGTGTTACATGGAATAAAGGGCATCATCTTAGAAGATCTGAATCTTTTTCACTTGTAACTCGACAAATTATATATCTCCTATAATTGTAGGTCAATGATGGATCATGCTTTCACCGAGCTCATGTGCTAATAGTAAGTGATATGAACTTGAAAATTTGAAAACTTGCATCTCAAGCACTTTCCTTCTGCATGAAAGGATCTTTGAAATTATGAAGAATAAATGTACCATGATGCTGATGATCTTTCATGGATGGTAATATTTCCAAAATCTTGTCGTACACAACTCCTTTGTATGCTTCCAATGATTGGCCTATCTCCTCGAGAACTTCAGCGGTTGGAGAAACTTCTTCTTTGTCAACTAAAGTAAGATTTTGTTTTGTTTCCTCTGATTCCATAATGAACTCACCTTGATTGCATATGATATGAACTTAGGTTTCTCTTCTTCTATAGGCTCTTGAATAGGTGGAATAGGCTTCATAACTGAAGTGTGTTGGCCCAAAGGCCTTCCACTCTAGTTTTGATGATGATTAACTCATGTAGTTATGTTTACTAATAATCTTGTGTTGTTTAAGTTTCAGATCTTTAACCAAGATATTAGTTGGTGATTAGCTTCAACAAGGTGTTTAGAAGCTTTTCATGATGATTCCAGGGCCAAAGCGTCAAGATCACACATTGCCTAGCCCATGGATGGAGTTTTGGAGCAAGTCAACTTGAAGATGAAGATCATCAAGAAGACTTAGGTATCCATAGTTTAGTTAGTGTGTTTAGATCCAATTTGTAAAGTTTAGTATAGTTGATATGCTCAAGTGCACAACACACACGTTTCATGATTTGGATTTTGGTTTTCATGGATAGTAGATCAAAACAAGTTTACTTTATTTCTATGTATATTAGATATGTTCTAGATATACATACTTGCTTTAAAGTTGCTAGACAAACTTATTTTGACTATCCTATTCATGTTTTAGAAAAATCAAGTTTGACAAAAATACAAGTTTTGTTTTGATAAAATTTGCAAGACTCAAAAATGAATTGAATATGTTGATACATGTCTTGAGACTTTTATCACTTGTTTGAGTTTTGATATAAAATGATAAAAATATTTTTGGTGATTTTTAGAAATATTAAAAGATTTTTATAAAATATTTTTCCAAGTTTTCTGACCCAGTTTTCAGTTCCAGACGCAACCAGTCGACTAAGCCAGGTTATTAGTCGACTTAGCTGATGTCCGGTCGACCGAACGTGCACAGATCTGTGCACGTTTGGAGTCACTGGGACGGTCGACCAAGCCGGTCGACCGGGTCTGAGAGCTCTGCTCTCTGTTTGTTTGGGTCGACCGGGCGGTCGACCGCTGCAGAGAGTTCTGCTCTCTGTTTGTTTCGGTCGACCGGGCCGGTCGACCGCAGTTGCCCAACGGTCATATTTCTGACCGTTGGCGGTCGACCGGGCCGGGTCGACCGTTGCCTGTCAGAGCTGCCAGCTCAGCTCTAACGGCTAGTTTTGTATTGGGCCTATATAAACCCCATCTCTTTGGGTTTTTGGCCAAGGTTTTCAGAAAAAAAAAATTCAGTGTTTCTCTAGTGTTTAAACAAGTTTTCAAAATAGTTTTTGTGCTAAAAAGATTTATCTTTATTGTTTTTGTGTTTTTGGAAAATTAAAGAAAACTAGGGTTTTGGGATATTGATTTGATCTTTAATTTCTATCATATACAAGAGATTTCCCAAGTAGTTTTCTTTGTTGCTTGTTTCCAAAAACACCTAGTTTTTCATACTTGAGCTATCACCTATCCTAATCTATTTAGGATCTTGTTTTTGTGGAAAAGAAAAGAGAGAGTTTTGAGGTTGTTGTTGTAACCTCTAAGTTGTACACCCTTATTCTTGTTGTATCCCTCTTCGGTAGAGGTGATCGGGTGATTGGTTTGTATCCCTCAAGTGTGAGGTGATTAAGTTTGGTTGTAAACCCTCTTCGGTAGAGGTGTTGGTTGTTGTATTGGCTACGGGCCTACCCCTCGGTTGTGAGGTGGTTGTTTGAGAGAGGAGTTAGGTACTCCATTGTTGTAAAAATCCTTATCGGTAAAGGTTCCCTCGGTGGGAGTCCTCGGTGGACGGTATAGTGGATTGGAAATCCTACACGGTGGTGTAGGCGGGGATGTAGAGCAAGGGTGCTCGAACCTCGAAACATATCTTTGTGTTTGGGTTTGATCCACTTGTCTCTAAACTCTCTCTCTTTACATTTGTGCAAAGCATCATACTTCATTCATATCATATTTGCTTGTGTTGAGCATAATTCATCTTGTCATATCATATTTATTTGCTTGTGTTGTGCCTTGCATAATCCATATTGCTATATCCTTGATTGCTTGGCTTGATTGTGTGTGCACATTGCTTGGATTGCTTGTGTGTGTGTGCCCAACTTATACTCATCCAACAAGACTTCACATAGCGCCTCAACTCATTTCAAGGGGAATCAAGGGAGTTAGTCCAGAGCCTCGAAAGGGAATTCGGCTACACTTGTTGTATTGTATTAGTTTGTGCATAATTTGCATTAGCTTCCGCATTTAGCGCACTTAGTTTTGCATTAAGTTTTAGATTAGCACTAACACCTATTCACCCCCCTCTAGGTGTTTTTCAAAGTGTTGTCATCAAAGGATTTTGCTTCTCTAACAGTTGCTTGAGGGCTCTGAAGGAAACAATATCAGTTTGAATATCTTGACCACTCATCTGATTGTTGGTTACAGACATATCAGTCACTGATGAATCTCTCTTGGCTGATTGCTCTTTAATTTGTGGTTCTGTTGTTACTCTGCGGTCTTGTTCGACAAATAAGATCTCATGACAGGTGGGGGCGAATCTCCATCTCTTCTGCCCCCAAAGAAAGGCTATGAGCTTGTAAAAGTCGTTTCATTTGCCGTCAAGTTCTTATAGGTGGTTTGCCGTGGAACATCCAGATGTTTTGCAATTGATTCCACCATGTCGCTGCCCTTCCTTTACTTTTGTAGGTCACAAACTTGACATGAGAATATACTCCATATCAAACAGCTTATCAACGTTATCAATCCAAAGTAAGGAAGACTTAACATCAAGATCCCATTAAAAGAAGAGATCCTAAACTTATCAGGATTTGAGTGTCCTCCTTTGTCACGGATAAAATTAGGAAGCATCTCTCTCCTATTAGAGTTAAAAAAATCTGCCTCTCCTATTAGAGTAAGGATTAGCGAACCTCCTTCGCCTTTCATGGACAACTCCTTCATCTTCTTAATAATCTTTAACATCATTTTATTGATAGCTGAGATTTCATAATTCCTCTTCGTAGAAAAATTCACTAAATTAAGGATGTTGTAAAGGATACCTTAGTGGTGAATGATGCGGTAGTAATTAATATGGTGGTGGTTGATTCGATTGATAATCATATCTGCTTCAAAATGTATCATCAGTTAGACTTTGATTATAAATCTTGAGAGACATCCTTTCAGTCGCTTGGGCCATACAATCCATGGTAGATTTGATAGTACCGTTCCTCCTTCCAGCAGTGACCATCCTTGTTGATAGTCTTTGCAATCCATCATTACCTCCTGCTATTGTTAGAAAGTTGTTGAATCTCTGATACCAATTGATGCGGAGCGGGAAAGTGAATGACGCTGGCTAGATCTCTTTCTAGCACCAACGAACCCTGAAACGATCTTCAGGTAGGAAAGTACTCGAATCCATGAGCACGACACTCGAATCTACGAGCAATTTACTCGAATCCACGAGTAAGAGATAACAACTCGAATCCACGAGTAATTGGAGAGATAAACTTAATTTTATTAATAAAAAAACTGAATAAAGTTGAATCTAAAACAAAGAACACAATGACCTTTATAGGCTAACAAAAATAATACTACTCCTACTTGAAAACTATATATATTTTTAAAAGAAAACAAAAAGAATTAAAAGAGTCCTAATCCTTTTAAGAAAATTAATTCTAATCCTAAGAGAATAAAATAAAAATAAACTAAAAATTTCTTTAGGTTTCCTAATTAAAGAAGCTTTCAGAAATCCTTATCCCTTCAAGAATTCAACTGGAAATCAAATTGAAAATCATGTTGTTTGTTGCCTTGCTATCCTACATTAGAGAGAGAGAGAGAGGAAAAGAAGGGTAAATTGGTCTTAAAATTAACTGGCATGTATAACACATGTTTATGTGGGTCCAAAACTAACGACCACTAACTACAGTAACAATAGGTACCCATTTTGAGAAAAATTAAAGTTTGGGACCAATTTTGAGATTTCTTCAAACCTAGACACGTTTTGCAATTACCCCAAAATAAAATTCAGGCAATAGTTTTCATCATGAGAAATTTCCCTATATAAGCTTGTTGTAGTGAAACAAGAGGACCACATTTTCTTTATTTTTCCTATACAATTATGTTACAAGGAGAGCAAGGAAAAGGAAATCAAAATGAATAACAGCTTCAGAAATTCTTTTACTTAAAGGGACCTAAAAGGAAAATGACCATGAGAACACATATTTTTCTCGTCATTGCTAAAAACTTGTATTGGTGATAGATGCCTTCAGATGAGGTCCCACGATGTATGTTGTTTGCCCATGATATAATATTATATGAGGAGAGTGAAGAAGTTGATAATTTCTATGGTTAAAGTTGGTAAGTTCTTCATGGTACTGATACTATGTGAGAATGAATATCCTCAAACTTGAAGGAAAAATTTACGAGACATAAGAAATCTAGAGTAAGTCCAGAAAATGAGAATGTTGATGGATAAGTGACAATAGGATAAAATTAGATAAGAAATGAGTGCAGTTGTAAGAACTTAGTCGTGGTATCAATTAAGGTAAGATAAGGGAGAATTGTTTGATATGGATTGAAGGCCTGCATTATGTACCATTTGTGTACAAAGTGGTGGAGATAGGGTGTTGGGAACTTAGGACTGGAGTTGGAGTTGCCAGGACATGGGGTGACCAAAATGAACTTGATTTGGGCCGTAAAAAACGTATTTTCACTCGGAAGATGGAGACAGTTGAAAGGATAATTACATTAACACCAAACCATCAAATCTGTGATCCTTAAAAACATTAACACCAAAAAGCTGACTAGTTTCTTTGATTTCTCTTTCTCATAAGGTTTCCATGGCTAGACTATGGTACTTATTTGCATTACATTGACATAATTTGATGAAATAAATATATCACCTAGGATCAATAATACTTTGTGTCAGATCATTGATAGAGTGAGCACTAGAATGAGTATCTGATGACTGTTGGGATTTGGGTCGAACAAATAGTCCCACATCGGCTAGACGTGGGGATGGTCTTGGGAATATAAGGATTTGGGCAACTCCACCTAAAAGGCTAGTCTTTGGGATGGTGCCCCAAGTCCTTCAAGTGGTATCAGAGGCATACCCCGAACTTAGTCGTGTGTGTGGGTGATGTTCAACGATGTAGATCCCCAATGGCGCAAAAGCGCAATGGGCCTGCCCCCCCATTGGCGCAAAAAGGCGCAATAGGCCCCTGTGAAGCTAATGTTAGGCTCTCGAGAAATTTGACAGTGGTGCTCCTTTGCAATGGACGTGCCGGCTACCACGCGGTGTAGAGGAGTGACCGACTGCAGTGCTTCACATAAGGCGTGCCGTAGCCTCACGCAGTGAAGAGTTGGATCTCGATGGAGCATTTGATCTTCCAGTGTGAAGATAGTTGAGCTTGTAGGGAGACTCTTTATTCGAGGGGGGATTGTTGGGATTTGGGTCGAACAAATAGTCCCACATCGGCTTTGGATCTCGATGGAGCATTTGATCTTCCAGTGTGAAGATAGTTGAGCTTGCAGGGAGACTCTTTGTTCGAGGGGGGATTGTTGGGATTTGGGTCGAACAAATAGTCCCACATCGGCTAGACGTGGGGATGATCTGGGGAATATAAAGATTTGAGCAACTCCACCTAAAAGGCTAGTCTTTTGGGATGGTGCCCCAAGTCCTTCAATGATAACTCATGATAACTCTGATGCCGATGGCCCCTCCGTCTAATAAATGTTGGGGGTTGTGTCGGCTGGGGGGCGACCATTTCATCACTCCGTAACATGTGAACCACTGAAGACATGGTGGGTCTTTCTTGGACAGACAACAACCAAATATGGATGCACTTCATTGCCTCATTTGCTGGATATGTGCATTCTAGTAGTGAATCGACCAGGTCCATCGCATTGCCCTCGTTCCACAGCTTCCATGCCTGCAAGTACAGCTCAGAGTTATTTAATGGGGTGTTTGGTTTGAAGGAAGTGGGCGGAAGTAAGGAAATGGGGAAGTATAATTGATCACTTTCCTATCTATCCAAACACCGGAAATGGAAAATAAGAAAACCCATTTTCCTTTTCTATTCACTCTTTTACACAACCATTTCCTCACTTCCTAAGTGCTACAGTTAATTTTGTGGTCATGTAAATCTCATTTGTAATACGTTGTAACGCAAAACAGTTAATTTTTTGATCATGTAAATTTCACTTGCATTCTAATTACAGTCCATTTTTTATTTTTCTTAATTAATTTTTATTTTAATATTATTTTGCGGTCAACTTTGTGGTCAACTTTTCCACTTCCACTTCCACTTCCACATTACCATCCAAACACCGGAAAAAACATAACATTTTCCAAACTACACTTCCCAACAACATCCAAACACCAGAAAACTTACTAATCAATTCTCAAGTTCCAAAGGGAACTATTATCACTTCCTCACTTTCTTACTTCCTCACTTCCACCCTTAACCAAACAGGCCTAAGGTGTAATTTTAGTGGGTAGTCCTCTGTCTACTGATTCAATCTTGTTATAGCGCAGTTCATAGTTGTTTTAACTTGAATCATACTGTACATCACTCTCTGCACTTGCTAACTTCAATCTTCACGTCTTGTAGTGTCTAATAGACAAATGGATGGGAGATCAATTTCTTTGAAATTTGTTAAAGAAATGATCAGTATAAAACATCCAGTTGTTCATGTTTGTCGAGTATCGATGCTAGCATCTAATCCATATAGGCACTTATGCTAGAAATTAGCAAAACATAGGGAAAAAAAACTCAGGCCAAATCTTTCAAAATGTGAGCGGCCATTCTTTTCTCCGCTTATGATCTCCAGTAAGAGAACTCCAAAGCTGTAGACATCAGACTTCATGGAGAAAAGACCATCCATTGCATATTCTGGCGCCATGTATCCACTGTTTTGCATCAAAAGTAAGAGTTCTGGTAACAAAAATCATTATCACTTTAGAATATTTGATTCACTTACTAGGTTCCAACAATTCTGTTAGTATTAGCTTCACTTTCATCCGGGCCATAAATCTTTGCCATGCCAAAATCTGAAATCTTTGAATTCATCTCAATATCCAACAACACATTGGTAGCTTTAAGATCCCTGTGAATTACTGTTAGTCTTGAGTCCTCACGAAGGTAGAGAAGACCCCTTGCAATTCCTGCAATGATCTGTACTCTTCTGTTCCAGTCCAGCTGAGCACGCTTATTGGGATCTGAAATTAATAGGAATAATATTGTATTACTGACAGATAAAACTGACCAAAATTGAAAAGTATGAAGGCTTTTATTGTACATACAGTTCCTGTGGAATGTAAAAATGAAACCACTAACCGAATAGAAAGGCATCCAAACTTCCATTGCGCAGAAATTCATAAACGAGCAATTTTTCTCCTCTCTCAACGCAGCAACCCAACATCTTAACAAGATTTCGATGCTGAAGTTTTGCTATTAGTTTCACCTCGTTCTTGAATTCAGCATCACCTTACTTGGATTTTTTTTGACAGCCTCTTGACTGCGATTTCCTTTCCATCATGCATTGTGCCCTGAGAAGAAGTTTGCATGAGTCATTGATCAGGACACAACAAAGATCTAATGGAACCAGTTCATGGGTTAGTCTCCAGTACCTTATAAACAGGACCAGAGCCACCTTCTCCGAGCTTATTCTCATCAGAAAACTTACTTGTGGCTGCTTGTATAATAACCAGATCCAATAGGGGCAAATCCGCGACGGCTGGTAGACGGGAGAGATTACTGAACCGAGCGCCTCTATCTGGAAGAAAGAATGAGCGAGGATACTCAATAACCACATCCTTAGAACATTATTTTTTAGATTGAAACATTGATTATATATCTACCATTTTTCCTTCTCAGTCTCCACCATAGGCAGTATAGAAGAGGGCCCAAAGAACTGCCCCAAGAACAGGTGCAACAATGGCAACAATCCAAGCACTTGATGTTTTCTTTTTTCTCCTGTCTGTTCAGATAAGAAAAGAATTAAAATTCTATCTCAAAATGTTGGAAAATTTCAATGTGTTAAAGCTATTTTCTCGGTCATAAATACCATCTTCTCCAAGTTTGTACATAATCTTTGGATGTCCCGCAAATTGTACAGTGGTCAAGTGACATTTCTGAATTACTCTGGGGCCGAATGAGTCCTTCACTGGACGTCGAACTATTCATGAATTTGAAAATTATTCACAAGCTATTCCTGAAGGACCCAACATGTACTATCATAAAATACTCATTAATCAATGGCTAATGTTTTATTTGTTTTTTTCTTGTTGGTAATGTTTCGTTGTGCCTCCTGAGTGGCATATCACAATTACATATCACAATTCTAAACTTTTTTAATGATTTACATTTTGTGCCTTCTGCTAATTTGTCTTTTGTTTTTAAATCCGAATGTGAGAGAATTTGTCATACTTTCTTACACGTTGTACTAACACTTTTCTTGGTCAATCTAGCACTTAATTGACTTTGAGGCTACTATCAAGTTTGAGCAACAAAAGATCTCACCTCCTTCGTTCGGCGGGGAAGCTGTTGGTGGAGGCCCTGGTGATGGTATTGCTGCCTCGTTGAAGAAGGCAAAATCCTCGTACCTCAGCGTGCAGCTTCCTGAAAGATATCGCCACCCGTTAGTTTGCTTGCATTTTGTACCAATTTCGCTCAACCCATTTTCTAAGCAGTTCTTGCAGCCTTCACTACTGAGATCTCTTGTGCACTGCTCCAAATATAGCTTGACAACGAGCTGCTAACTGCCTCTTCTTCAGCAGCAACCATCAGTGGATTATTTGCAGCACTTGCCACAAGGCTCGTGGCCAACTTGATCGTAGTGTCACTGGCTGCTTGGCTGACTTGCTTCACGCCGCATAGAGTCATGGTGAACATGGTGTGTTGTATTCAGCGGGGCCTTCGTGCATTGACGGAGGCTTTCTGCAGGCCACCAACGACGAAAAGGGGGAAGGGCTATCTTGCCCCGTGACGGCCCAAATCCCAGGATCGGCTTGCCATACACCTATTTGATGGTATGATTCACTTTTCACAACCCAGCTATTATTCAAGCTGATGAAGAGCCTCCAAAAGGTGTTCAAATGGCGCTTCTCTACCGATTTGAGGGATCTTCATGGTTATGGACTTATGTGGCCGCGGTCCCCAAGCTGCTGTGTTGGTACGACGTCTATAATATCTTCCGGTACTTCCTTTAAATTCGCGATGCGGGTTATGGCGAGGAATTCAAGGATGTAGGAGATGAGAAGACGTCACTGAGCTGAGGGATCTTTGAATGGCTGGTTAGCATCTAGCCATCTCATCTAATATTCAGGAGCGGGGATTCCTGCTATTTGGAGCCTTATGTCCCGAGTCTATTTGCTCATCAGTTCAGGTATGACCAACTCTATGTTGGTAATCTGAACACCAGTCTGGCCTTCATGGGGAGCCTCATTGATGGTGCTCGCGCCTGACGGTTCTTCATCACTGGCTGTACTAAGACACTGTTGTGCAAGATAAAGAATAAGAAGAAGAAGATTTATTTGTGTAAAGACAAGATACCATTAGCTATGGTTCTTGGTTATATTTATATACACATATTGGTCACATGTTTACACTGATTTAGGAGGTACAATAGGAAAATATTGACTGAGAGAAATAACAGGAAAATATTGACTGAGAGAAAGAATGAGAAATACATGGTGCATGAATCACATGAGTCTCATGTGTTCCTTATTCATGGAGAGATTTTAGGATCTGATTGATTTCACGAGGGAGTGTCTTTCACATGGATCACGTGTTGTCATTGATATCTCTAACACCCTCCACAAGCGAAGCAGGTTCGAAAGAACTGAGAGCTTGTTCTTTAGCATAGAAAATATTAAAGAGCTCAAAGGCTTAGTAAGAATGTCTGCTAGTTGGTCTTTAGTGCTGACAAACTGAACATCTAGGACACCATTGGCGACATAGTCCCTCACAAAATGAATGTCGATCTCAACATGTTTGGAGCTGGAGTGACGAATAAGATTGATCGAGAGATATGTTGCACTGAGGTTGTCGCAGAGAACTATTGGGGGAGATTGCGGAACTCCAAGCTCATGAAGTAATGATTGCAACCAAATGACCTCTGCTTCAGCATTGGTCACGCCCCTATACTCTTCCTCAGTGCTAGATCGTGCCACAGTATACTGCTTCTTCAAGCTCCAAGAAATGAGATTAGTACCAAGAAAGACACAAAAGTCACTGGTAGACTTTCGATCATCGATCGACCCTGCCCAATCTGCATCGGTGTAAGCAGTAAGCTGTGCAGAAGAATGACGAGAGAAAAAGGCCATGTTGGATGTTAGATTTGAGGTAACGGAGGATCCGTTTTACAGCGCTCCAGTGTTCATCGGTTAGAGCTTGCATGAACTAAGCGACCTTGTTCACCGAGAAGACAATATCGGGTCTGGTAAAGCTTAAGTAGTGTAGAGCCCCAATAGTACTTTGATAGACAAAGGGTCAGAGAGAGACTTGCCAACAATCTTGGATAGCTTACAGGAAGTGGCCATAGGCGAGCTAATAGGCTTGACACCATCCATCTTGAGTCGGAGAAGTAAGTCACAGATGTACTTCTGTTGAGAGAGAAATAGACCTGAGGGTGTATGATGACACTCCACGCCCAATAAATAGTGCAGTGGACCGAGGTCTTTTAATGAGAACTCCCGGCCTAGTTCTTGAATAAGATGAGTGACAGCCCGTGAGTCATTACCTGTGATGATGATGTCGTCCACATAGATAAGAATCAGAAGAAGATCTATCCCGACCTGTCAGAGGAAGAGAGACATGTCAGACTTGGAGCCCACAAAGCCCAATGTGACTAGATAACTGCTGAGGCGAGAAAACCAGGCCCGTGGAGCCTGTTTGAGGCCATAGATATAGCGGTGAAGCTTGCATACATGATTGGGATGAACAGGATTGATGAACCCCGAAGGTTGTTCCATGTAGACCGTCTCAGTAAGAAAACCCTCCAAAAATGCATTATTCACATCCAACTGTCGAATAGACCATCCCTTGGAGACGGCCAGATTGCACACGGTACGGACAGTGGTCGGTTTGATGACCGGACTGAATGTCTCACCATAGTCTAATTCTGATTGTTGATAAAAACTCTTGACCACCAGGTGGGCCTTATACCTGTCAACAGAACCATCAGATTTATGTTTTAACTTGAAAACCCATTTACAACCAATCAGATTCATGGTAGGGTGGTATGGCACATGGGACCAGGTTTTATTCTTAACCAAGGCATTCATCTCAGTGTCCATTGCCTGACGCCACTTGGGATCTTTAGAAGCTTGCGTGAAACATGTGGGTTCAACAGGAGTGGTGGCCAAGTCAGCCATAAGACAGGTAGGCATGGGATACCGAGTGGCTAGCCAGACTTTTGGTGTTCTAGTATTATCCTGTGTTCTGGTGACCATATGGTGGGTCCTGATAGGAGGGGGACTGGGAGAGTCTGAGGATGAGGACGAGGAGAAGGACTCATCGGCGGGTGCCGGTGGAGGTGGTGGAGAAAGAGTATGTGATGGAGGTGGTAGTGGAGGAGGAGAGGAGTCAATGGTGGGGCCCGCATGAGAAGACGGGACTGGAACAATGGAAGATAACAGAGGCATGGAGATGGGGATCAGTGGTGAAGGCGTAGGAGTAGGGGGAGAGAGGGAGGGCTGAGGAGAATGGAAAGGAAAGGAAGATTCGTCGAACACAACATCCCGAGAGATGTAAATACGACCAGAGGGGACATGCAAACATTGATAACCTTTATGCGAAGTCGAGTAACCTAAGAAGACACATTGAGTGGACCGAAAACTAAACTTATGAGTTTGGTATGGACGCAGATGAGGGTAGCAAGCACAACCAAAAATTCGTAAGGAAAGGTAGTCAGGTACTTTATGAAATAATTTCTGGTAGGGGGAGAGATTATGGAGGACGGGGGTGGGCATTCTATTGATGAGAAATGAGACAGTTTGGAAAGCATAGGGCCAGTAATGAAATGGAACATTTGACCAAGCCAGAAGAGTAAGGCCGGTCTCGACAAGATGGCGGTGCTTTCTTTCTGCGGTGCCATTTTGGGCACTAGTGTGTGGACAGGACAAGCGATGAGCGATACCCTGAGAAGACAAGTAAGCTTTAATTTGTTGAACTCGCCACCACCATCAGTTTGGAGTGTTTTAATGGAACGCCCAAAAAAATTTTCTACATGAATTTTGAACTCAAGAAAAATGGAGAAAGCATCACTTTTATTTATCAAAGGATAAAGCCAAACATATTTACTGTAGTGATCTACAAAGCTAATGTAATAGCGATGACCACTTACAGCGGACACAGGAGACGGACCCCATAGATCGGAGTGAATAAGCTCTAAAAGAGCAGTAGCAATCGTGAAAGATGACGAAAAGGAAGAGGTGACTTTTTTCTTGCTGACAGGGGATGCAGAGAGGGGTACCAGCACAATCAAGGAGGAAAGGAAGTTGATGCTGAGATAAAACACTAGAGATAACTCTGGTGGAGGGATGACCTAGGCGCTCATGTCAGATATGAGAAGATGCACGCTCACCGAGAAGAGCCTGGGAGAGGCGGTGAAGTTATGATTCCCCAAGGAGAAGACATACAGACCATCCTTAAGTTATCCCCGCAGTAAAGTTTTCCGAGTAGATAGATCCTTGATAAAACAAGAGTAAGGGTGAAATTCAAGAAGGACTTTATTATCAGCAGTAAATTGACTAACAGACAGAAGATTTTTTGTGACATCAGAAACATGTAAAAGGTTTTTCAAAACAAAGGAAGAAACAGGAGAACACAGTAAAGAAGCACCAGTAGCTCGGATAGGCAAACTTGTCCCGTTACCCATGCGAACTCTGTCGGGTCCTTGATATTCGGAGTGAGCCGCCAGATTCGCAATGTCAGCTGTTAGGTGATGAGTGGCTCCGGAGTCAACATACCAGTTGGAATCGACTGGACTATTCCCATAAGAGTGGAGAAGAGCAGTTGGGCTAGCCGAATCGTCATAACGATTGTAGCATTTGTTAGCATAATGGCCAAAACGATTGCAGATCTGGCATTGAGGTCGACCACCGGTGGACTGATGTGACGGTCAGAAGGAACGTCCATGACCACGACCGCGCTCCCTGCCTCGGCCACGTCCACGACCACGGAAAAAAGATGGAGGTGAATGGTAGCTTGGAATGCGGGAAACAGTATGACCCGCAGGAGAAGGAGAGATGAGGGTTGTAGAGTCCGGTGAAGTAATAGCACGCCCACGATAAATCTCCTGGCTAAGCATGAGGCCGATGAGTTCTTCTGACAGTACAGGGTAGACTCGTGTGTTGACGGAGGTGACGAACGAGTCATATTCGGGAGACAGACCACTGAGTAAGGTAGAGACGAGGTCAGAGTCGGTAACTAGATTAGCCACTGCAGCCAGGTTGTCCACAATGGACTTAACAGACTTGATGTACTCTGACATAGAAGAGGTACCCATCTTGACGGTGTGCAGCTGATATTTGAGTTGCTGCACTCTAGCTCTGGAGGGTGACGTGAAGATTCGCTCCAAAGAGCATCACACATTACGAGATGTGGTGAGGCCGACGACATAAGCAAGAACAGCCTCAGTGAGCGAGGAGATAAGTGAACATAAGAGCATCTGATCAAGCTTGATCCAGCGAGTGTATTCTGGATTGATAGTGGGCTGAGCATCCTTCTCGATAAAAGGAAGGAACCGGACCGGATATAGAGAGGTTCCTCGACGAGGCCTTCGAGATCGTGGAGCTTGAGAAGAGGAAGGAACTGGGAACGCCACAGCAGATAGTTTCCCTTGTCGAGTTTGACATTTAGAAAGTGAGTGATGTTGGAATTGGGAGTAAACATGGAAGCAATTGTTTGGATGGAGGTGAGGAAAGATGAATAGGAAATACTCGACATGGTACAGGAGTTGCTCTGATACCAAGATAAAGAATAAGAAGAAAAAGACTTATTTGTGTAAAGACAAGACACCATTAGCTATGGTTCTTGGTTATATTTATATACACATATTGGTCACATGTTTATACTGAATTAGGATGTACAATAAGAAAACATTGACTGAGAGAAATAATAGAAAAATATTGACTGAGAGCAAGAATGAGAAACACATGGTGCATGAATCACATGAGTCCCATGTGTTCCTATAATCATGGAGAGTTTTAGGATCTAATTGGTTTCATGAGGGAGTGTCTTTCACATGGATCACGTGTTGTCATTGATATCTCTAACAGTGCATACCGTTGAGGACCCTTTGGGGTTTTGTTAATGTTATAGAACTTCAAACTTCACGCCAACCGGATTTTCTGTTAACTCTTTTGGCGCGAAGTTGATCTCTCAGTGACTGAAGCGAAAAGTCACCGAAAGAGGTGAAGGCAAAAGAGTCCGGGTGCCAGGCATTTCAGAGTTTATTGCGACTGCCGACAGTGAGGCTTTGGACGCCAAAAGTCCTCTCTTTGAAGGAGTTGCAGGTGCTGAGGATCCAGCAGATGTTCTTGGTGGGGTAGGCACAACACCTATGGAAGACGTGAAGGTGGAAGAGGTAGAGGAAGAAGATACTGACATCTACTTCAAAGGAAAGAGGCAAGGTGGATCGCGTAGGAAGAGAGTGATATAGAAGCCTCTTTGCTACACTCCTACCGTTATCGCAGAGGGTGAATCAACTGCAGTGCCTCCTCCCCTTGCCCCATTAGTTATTCAACTATCGGCGCAGAAGCAAATGACTGATAAAGCTGTTCCCGACCTGGGTAAGACTAGTTTCATTTTTGTGACATATACTAATATATTTCATACAACTCATTCGTTTATCCTATGATTCAGGAACAGAGACTGCAAAAGAACTAGGAACCGAGGCTGCAGGAGAACAGGGGGATTATTATGATTCTCTCTTTACTTATAAGGAAGGTGACGAGGCTAGCTATTTCATCATCTCAGAAGCTTCTGGAGGTGACGTGGCTGACGTCGGTCCTTCGGATGCTGGGACCTCAAAAGAGAGTACAATGACTTCAAGCTCTATAAGATGGACCACAGAGGCCTCGGTGAGCAAAGGTGAGCCGGGCGTCCCTCCCGCAACTGCCAAAGTTCTTCTATAGAGCCTGACAGAATTAGTGCGCCGTCGAGGGATTCTTGAGAGAGACTGTTACTGAGGCAGTTGAGGCGGTATCGACTCTTGGTAATATTTTGGTTTCTTTTAAGCAATTCTCTCCTGATATTCATTATGTCTTGTTTCTAACAAAGTCCTCTTTTTTAGGTGTCCCGCCTTTGGGTGAATCGACTTCAAAGGGATCAGCTAATCTTCGTAAGGGAATCAGGGGTGAGACAAGTACAATAGCCGTAACGGACGTTGTCGAGTTGGATGTCTTGTATCACGACCTGCCATTTTATCATCCTGAGTCTGCCGGTGGAGTTAAAGAGGCTGAGGAGACGATGGTTACAGAACCAATCTCACTCCCAGTTAAATCGGTAGGTGAGTTGCTGGTGGTTTCTTTGACGCTGCCTACCTTGGCAATCACTGGGCTGAGGATATTACCAGCTATGTCTCCAATACTGGTCGTTGAGCTAGTTCTTCGTGAAGTAGTCACCAGCCCTACTTCCATCGTGGCCAGTGTATTAGTTTCAATGAAAACTCCTCCTCGATTGTTTGTGATCCCTCGTCCTTCTCCCGCCAGTGCTTCTGCCACTTCCTCCACTGTTATGACCGTGAAATCAGTGGAAGCTTTGTCTTCGGGGACTACTCGTTCACCGGGGTAGTTAAAGCTGAGCAAAAATTTATGGCTGAGATAGTTGACAGCTTCTACAAGAGCTTGAAGCGATCCATTGCTTTGGTCTTGAAGGGCTCGACTACCTCATTTTCTGCTCTAAAGGTAGTCCTTTCTCGAAATATTGAGAGGATTCGAGACTTTAGAGGGGATGACTAGGCTGCCGCATTGGAGCTTCTGGTGGAAAGGCTTAAGAGGGACGTGGGCGAGTGGCGTCACCTCAGCAATTCAGACTTGAACTTCTCAGTTAATGAACAGCTTGAACGCCTTACTGCTCAAATGCGTGAAGCTCATCTTGCAGCATATGAAGCAGCTAAGACAATATCTTCAGATTTAAAATCCTTAGAGACAAGGAAAGTAGAAAATGGAGATGCCATTGATTCTTCTAATAGTGCTCTTCTCGACGCTTAGGATAAATTGAGAAGGCCAAGGAAATGATCAAGAGGGCTAATCTTCTTCTGTCCAAGGCTAACCCAGTACGTCTTGAGGAGATCGCTCGGCTAGAGCAGCTCAAGGCCCAAAATGATGAAGTCCTGTAATAGGAGTTAGCACAGAGGGCAACTTTGGCTGAAATTGAGGCTCGTCTGTCCCAGACAGCGAAATTTAATGAGGCCGAGTTGAGATCGCAAGCATTCATCAGAGCTGCAGAGGAGAAAAATAATAAGCTGGCCATCCTTGAAGAACGGATCAAGTCTTACGAAGCACCCTTATAGTTTGTAATTCATGTATCCCCCTTTTTGAATCAATAAAAAGTAATTTTATTTGACTCCTCTGTTATATTTCTTGCTTGTTTTATCTTTTGAGTTTGCAATACTTACTTTCAAGTTATATTACAATCCTCAAAAGAAAGGACATAATGGTATAACTAATCTATTCAGAGGTGATAAACTGAATATGATAGAATTAGTTATTTGATGGATTATCACCAATAAGAAATGACACGATTCAAACCCTATCGGGATAAAAAAATATGACAAAGTGAATTTGATGGTTTTTACTGTTCAGAGGTAAACATTAACAAAACAAATTAACGACTATCAGATTTATGAATAGGTTGTGATGAATTAGGCATTACAACCAGGGATAGTTCCTATTGAACTAAGACAAATGAAGCCTAGGATTTTTTAGTTAAAAGTGACAAACTAGACATGATTGATCAAAATTTTATCATTCAGAGGTAATAATTTGGACATGATGACAAAGTGGAGGTGAATCCGATTTTAGGGACTTGTCTATTCAATGGTAATAAATTGAACATAATAGACTAGGACACACTAAACTTCGGATCCGCTCCCAGAGATAGTCGTATTAACTTGGCAGTTAGTCCATAAGGGACTGCAGAGGTGGGTTGAATCTGGACTCCCATTGGTTCAGAGGTATTTGACTGGACATAACCAACTGAGGGGTCTCAAGCTTGCAAATCGTTGTTCATAGGTTTAGTTTTAACATGATAGCAAGAACTCCCGGCCTTGATAAAGGATAGGAGAACAAAGTTATGAACTCATCTATTCAGAGGTGGTTGACTGGACATGACAGTTGGAGTACAATAAAAAAGAGAGAAAAGTATCCGTCGGTTTAGAGGTAATATAGACATAACCGATTGAGAGTTGCTAGACTCAGAACCCTGCCATTCAGAGATGGCGAACTGCACATAATAGCAAAGGTATAGTCCCTACTGAACTGAAAGATGAGACTTGGTTATTTGTCTGTTCAGAGGTATCATTAGACATAACCGATTGAGAAGCCACCAAGATCGAGATTTTTAGAGGTGACAAGCTGGACATGACGGTAAAAGAAATAATTTCACTGGGAAAGATAGGATTTGGTTATGAGCTCCGTAGGAAAATTAATATCTCCATTAGATTTTATTTAGAAGAAATTGTCAGAGGTATATTGTTAACGTGACAACCAAGAAAGTCTATTGGGGACTCGGAAGGGAGATAATAGACTTTAAAGAGAGTCTACTAGAGACTCGCTGGGGAGTATGAAAAAGAATCCCATAAGAGATTTATATGTCAGAGGTAATCATTAACGTGACAAAAAGAACTCCATGCGGATTTTAGAGGCACCTTGTCAGAGGTGTAATGTTAACGTGACAAGGATTTGGTTACTGTTAGAGGTGTTTAAACATAACAATAATTTTAAGTGAACCTGTCATTTTATTGAGGAGAATAATAAGTGGAGTTGAATTTGCTGGGGATATTGACCAGATTCACATGCATGTTGGTTTTATCCACCGGGGAGTGTGTTAGAGTCTTACTACCAGAGATTTAATGTTAACATGATAGGTTTGACTCATCATTTCGCCAGAAAAATGAATATCTTCTTATGTGGTCCTACCATTCCATGGACAGGAATTGGTAAGTGATTTTGGAGAAGAATCAAATGGGAACAGGTCCCTTAGAATTTTTAACAAATTCTCAGCTGTCAACAGATTTGATATGCCTTTACCAACTACCATTTGAGTTGGGCTACCCATGCAATTTTTCTCAGCATGTTGAGTTGTCGAGGACTTATGTTGGGCTTAAAGGGCTAATATTTTCCTCTATCCTTAGTCGTTAGAGGCGTTAGATCGTTTCGTTACTTTGAGTAACGTGATGCCTCCCCTGCGTTGTAGGTGAGCGGGGGATTAAAGGAATGGGCACGAATTTTACGAGATCTTGATCTAAAGATTTTGTTCCTCGTGGGCTCTTTGTTTTGTTTCCATGTTAGAAAGGTTCTGTAGAATGATGCGTCATGAACCTTCTTCAATGAGTTTGGCTTGATAAGTCATCAGATAAACTCATCTGATCTTTTATTCAATCGGTTACCACGGCTTGATATGAACGTGAAAACAGTGGAAAGGTTCTGTAAAAGGATGCATCACGAACCTTCTTCAATGAGTTTGGCTTGATAAGTCATCATATAAGCTCATTTGATCTTTATCATTGGGACTCTTTGGTCGTTGAGTCGAGCTTTGATCGATCAAATAGGAGCAGGGAGGTAAGCCACCACTGTCAGGCTAAATAAACCATCTACCTGAAACTATTGTTTAGGCATGCTTGACTTTAAAATATGACCTATTCTTCTAAGTTGAAGATAGGTACATGTTTATATATTAGAGAAGAGTGACAAGGCTAAAACAATTTGACACCTTGTTTCTTCTTCAATGTCACCAGTGTTTGATCGGCTCGACACTGGTAAACAATGAATTAGAGAAGAGTGATAAGGCTAAAACTGACGTTCATAACCTTGGTTCTTCTTTGATGCAACCAGTGTTCAATCAGCTCGACACTGATTTATGGCAATATGATCCTATTAGAGAAAGAAAGGAGCGCTCTTTTCAAATATCTTGGATTTGAAGGTCCTGATCAAAGGTGTAACATTATCTGATCACAAGAAGGATCCTATCAAGGATAATACTTCTTTAAGAACCTGCCGTTGATTGACATCATGAGCGTATCACCGTCTAGGGTTATAAGGCGATATGCTCCATTTGAGTAGACTGTCTCTATCACGAACGGTCTTTCCCATTTGGGCTGAAATTTGCCTTTGATTTTGTGCGTCATGATAATCGGTTATCTAACGGCTAAAATCAAATATCCTTTCTGAAAAACCTTTTTTTAACCTTCTTATTGAAGGCCTTCGAGATTCGAGCTTGATACAACTCAATATGTTGTTGAGCTTGTAGTTGCTTTTCATCTAAGGCTTCGAGTTCTTGAAGATGTAACTGATCATTGTCCTCCTTTGTCATTCTAGTCATTAAGGCGACTCGTAATGATGACATCTGAATTTCTAACGATATGATTGCTTCACACTCGTATACTAGAGAAAAAGGCGTATTGCCTGTCGGGGTCTGAACTGTGCTTCGGTAGGCCCAAAGATATTCACCGAGCTTCTCATTCCAGTCTTGTTTATTTGATGAAATGAATTTTTTGAGTAGCTTGATAATTATCTTGTTGAATGCTTCCGCCAAGCCATTAGCAGCAGGGTTATAAGTGGTTGATGTCACATTCTGAATCCAGTACTTATCACAGAACTGATTGATTACCTGACTTACAAATTGGGGACTATTATCATGGATAATCCGCCTAGGAACACCAAATCAATGAATGACATGGTGTTTGATAAAGTTGACCACGTTGGAAGTTTTAACTTCAACAAGTGGTATAGCTTCTGCCCACTTTAAAAAGTAATCGGTTATTGCTAAGAGGAACCGATGACCTCTTGTTAATGAAGGGCCGATAGGTCCTACTACGTCAATTCCCCATGCTTCGAATGGCCATGAAGTAATAGTCGGATGAAGTAGTTCCGGAGGTTGATGTATAAAGTCTGCAAGGCTTTACACCTTCGCGCATATTTGATGGCACCGGCTATTATGGTTGGCCAATAATATCCAAGCCTGTGTAATGGATCCTTGAGCTTCGGACCTGGTTGATGAGCTCAGCATATACCGTCGTGCGCTTCTTTAAGCACTTCTTGTGTCTCCAATTAGAAAGGCAACGGAGGAGAATATCGTCATATGAGCGACGGTAGAGTGCCTTTATTATTGGATCATAGTAGGAACGGAGAGACCTTCGTCTGATAGCTGCTTCTTTAAGGTCGTCTGGTAATATTCATGCAATGTATAATCAATAAGGGGAAATCGCCAATCTCTTGGTTCGAAATCCGTTGAAGTGATATGGATCTCCTTGGTTTTCAACACATGTTTAGGACAAATAAGGTGTCGAGTAGCCACTGTAAAGATGATACGTTGTGTCGATTGGTAAGGCCAATGTTGCTGCTAGTGCACCCGAGCGTCGGCCTTAGTATTTTGGGATTGGGACACATTGTAGGCTGTCTAAAAATCACTAATAGACAAGCCATTAAAAGGCAGAGTTTCAGCATCAAGGCGCGTGGGCTCAACACCCGCGCCTCAGCATCAAGGCGCGTGGGCTCGACACCCGCGCCTCAGCATCAAGGCGCGTGGGCTCGACACCCGCGTCTCAACCTCAAGGCGCGTGGGCTCGACACCCGCGTCTCAACCTCAAGGCGCGTGGGCTGACACCCGCGTCTCAGTTATAACCGCCCTGGTTATGGGGCCAGTCGCCGCCCACATAGCGGGGAGGTCAGCCCCTCATCGTGGAGCATTTTTAGGGGGCACGTTCACCCCCTAGGACCTCTATAAATAGACTCGTTTGCTATGAGGTCGAGGGGACGATAAGAAGAGTGTGGCAATTGGCGATCAGTAATCAAAGGCATTTGGTGATAAGAGGATCGGCAATCAGACGACCAGACACGGCAGAAAAAGGAGAGAGCTCAACTCTTCGTCAAGCTTGCTGCGTACAAGCTACTCTTTGCCTACCTTCTCTTTGAGAGTTTTGGTAGACAAGAGCTGTGCTACTCTTTCTACCAGCCGAAGAGAAGATCCCTGACGATCCCGACGGTCATCCGGTCAACGGAGAACAAGATTCACTCTCCACCGCCACACGAAGAACCCAGCATTAAACAAAGGGAGGATTCAAGACTCAACATCCTCTCTCCCTTGTAACTGGAAGGAAAAGTTGCTTTTGTTGTAATCTTTTCATCTGATTCAAGGAAAATTTTACAGTAAAGACCTTCTTTCTCCTTTTTCCGGCGCGTACAAGAGATGGCGACTCCGCTGGGGACTACATTTGTCACTGACGAGCAAATCGTGGCGCAGGATGACGTCCTCCGTAAGGGGAAGATGGTCGAATCGCTCATTGTCGAGTTCGACCAGGCGAAGTACGAAGAGTTTCTCTCTTCCGGCTCCAAGAGCCCAAAGACCCGCGTCTGCCGCCGGGTCTCGACAGGGAATGGCCCCAAAGCCCGATCTGTGGCTCTCTCGGGCGCCCCTGCTGCCAACTGTGCCAAGCAAGGTGCACGCGCCGACGCCTCTCAGAAGGCCCGCGTGGCCCCAGGCACAACTGCCTTTGCGACCAACCGCGTCGCACAGAACACCCGCGTCAGCGTCTCTCAGGAGACCCGCGTGGTTAAAATCCCTGATATTCAGCATCAGGATGTTGTTGGTCTCTCTCCGCCTCCGCGACGCAACCGGAACGCTAAGCGTCGACAGAGGAGACGCGCGCGCCAGCTGCAAGTTGGAACCTCTGGTTGTCTGACTGAGGCTGGACGCAGCATACAAACTGGCGCCTTGCTCGCGCCCCGCGAAGTCCGCGTTTGGCGGCCCAAACGCGAGATTCTTCCAGTTGGGTCCTCTGAGGACCAACTCACCAAACGCCAAGGTGAAGCCTCTGTGCCTCGTCAAGCACAAGAGGCACGCGCCCATAGGCGTGGGGCCCAGCAGCCCACTCTCTCTCAAGTGTCTCTGCCCTGACACACCAAACAGCAACGCGACAGGCGCGTCTTGTCTCAACAAAGACGCCAGACGCGCGCTGAACAGCTGCGGCGCGAGAACCGCGTCCCCGAAGCCTGCGTTCAGGCTGTACGGCATATGGATGCCTCCCGTCTTCGATGTTGCGAGGCTAACTTGTTCAATCACCCTCCCATGGACTTGAGGGATTATTTGACGAAGAAAAGAAGTGTCAATCAGGCCACTTCGTCATGTTGCTGCCAAAGGCTCATCCATATGCTCTCTGAGTGCCGTTGCGGATCAGGCGTGCACCAGCAGTCTTTAGTCAGACAGTTGACCCTGATTCCCCCGTCAGCTAAAAGAAGACGCTCCCACAGAAGGAGAACCTTCTCTGACGTTGAGTACCCGGAGCTCACTGCGAATATGACAAGCAGGAGTAAGGGAAAACAACCTGCAGTTAGCTCTGACGAGTCTGACTCTGAACCGGAAGAAGTGTACCGACACACTCGCACCCGGACTGGGGCCATTCCCCCAATTGACTATAATGCCTTAGCCCATGGCATTAACGATTCTCACTCCGCCGTAGCGGAATCAAGGGCTTCGAACTCTTCCGTCGAGAAGGAGACCTCTGCCTACATGACAGGCACTCCTGAGGAGACGGCTAAACGTTTAGAGCAGATCTAGAAGGCACAAATGGATATGATTCTTTCTCAGCAGGAATCTATCAACTCCCTCAAGCAGGCGATTGCACAGCTGCTCGAAGACAGGAGGAGGTCCCCTCCTAAAAAGTCAAAGGGCAAAGGGAGAAAGGGAGAAAGCTCATCTTCCGAACCTTCTGAGGAGACGCGGCGATCTACTTCTGGCTCGTCCAAGTCCTCGTCGCGAGTAAAAGGCGACCAAGATCCGGGGAAGGCTTATGCTAAAAGAATGAGTCAACTGGAGCGACGCCTCGAGGCCCTTGCCAATCGCAAAGACCTCCAAGAAGCAGGAGTAGTCCGGCCCTACCCGGCTGAATGGGACTTGGCTCCGTACCCGCCCAAGTTCAAAGCTCCAACTCTCCAAGCCTTTGATGGGAAGGGGTCACCCAACCAGCACATCTACTACTTCAAATCCCAAACCGGGAATGTAGTAGATAATGACGCCATCCTGGCGCGCCTGTTCATCGGCACCCTGAAAGGGTTGGCCTTTGAATGGTTTATGAAGCTCCCAGAAGGTTTTATCAAGAACTGGGGCGATTTGGAGAAGCTGTTCTTAACACGCTTCTTCGAGGATGACTCCGAAGTCACGAAGCCCACTCTTGTGGCTACCAAATAGCAAAAAGGGAAGTCCGTCAAATCTTTCGTGGAAAGGTTTCGGAACGTGGCACTCCGGTGTCCAAGCGGCATGACCCAGGCCACCCTGGTGGAAACATGCCGCCACAATCTCCAAACCTCACTCCTTGCTCAAATAGGAGTTGCTGAAAGTCGCACCTGAAAGCAATTAGTCCAACAAGATGAACAGGCTGAGGAGATTGTCGCCAGCGTCAGAGCGGAGGAAGGTAAGCCTAGGCCGGAAAGGTCGACAAGGCGTGCGCCAGACACATCCCTCCAAATAAAGCGGAAGGATAATTTGGCAACGGAGACCAAATCTCCGGCCAAGCCTCAATCAGGCAAGGCGAGTGGCTCTTCAAGCCAGCCACGCGCCAACAAGCAATATTTCTTCAAGGAGGAACATGTCGATTCACTCTTTAAACTACTCAACAAGAGCAACTGACTGAAGCTCCCTGAAGCTAGGCGCCCTGAGGAAGTCGGCAAGACCGACAATCCCACCTATTGCTTGTACCACAGGATGCTGGGGCACCCTACTAAGAGCTGCTACGTCTTCAAGGACATCCTTCAAGCTCTGATTGACGCGGAGGTGTTAAAGCTCCGACCAGAGCAGAGAAGGTGACGGCTAATGTGACGTCAGTTCTCCAGTTCGGAAGACAACCCCCAACGCCTGCGGGGGTGGCCCCTATTCCAAGAGGAGAGCTGAGAGTGGTCAACACAGACCCTCACCAGCAGCAAGCAAAAGGCTTGGCACCCGTCCCCACACCTCAAGGAAGGACCATTTGTAGTAGAGTCAGTCTACTCAAATGGGTCATATCGCCTCATAACCTCAAATGACGATACACTCATGATGCCGATCAATGGCAGGTTCCTGAAGAAATACCATCCTTAGATGGTATTCTTCCGCTGATCAAGTTAAAAGTACACCTCTGATCAAAGTAAGAAGAATTTCTTCATTATAACATCCGACGCCCCCGACGGCTAAGGATAGAGGAAAATGTTGGCTTCTAAGCCAACATAAGTCTTCGACAACTCATCATGCTGAGGGGAATAGTATGGCTAGCCCAACTCAAACGGTAGTTGGTAAAGGCACCTCAAATCCGTTGATAGCTGAGGGTTTGCTAAAAATCCTAAGTGGACTTGGCTCCACTCTTTCCTCCAAAATCCCTTACCAATTCTCATCCACAGAATGGTAGGTCTACAAAATACAACCGTTACTAAGTTAAACACTATACCTCTGGTAATGGAAACTTTTCAATATTCCTTGTCGAGTATAAATTTTGTTTGTCAACTCTACACGGAGTATCGAACTTTCAAATTTGCCAAGTTAACACTATACCTCTGGCACTTCAAATTTTCACTTGTCAATTCTAACCAATAGAATGACAGGTCCTCAAATTGCTCTTATCATGAGTCAATCTTTATCAAGTTAATACTACACCTCTGACAAATTACTGTTAAAGTTTAACACCACACCTCTAAACAGTAATCAGGTTTCTGTCAGGTTTAATATTACACCTCTGACAGTCACTTTTCTTCAGACTTCCATATCGAAGCTGAAATGGATGATGCTAAGTTAACATTACACCTCTAGCATCAAGTCATTGCTAAGTTAAACAATACACCTATGGCCATGACTTTCCCTCGGACTTCCTTATACAAGCCGAGATGACCAATGCCAAGTTCAACATTACACCTCTAGCATTACCCTCACTGTCAAGTTAAACATTACACCTATGACAGTGACACTTCTGAGTTAAGTTAATATCACACCTCTGACTCACATCCTTGTCAAGTTAACATTACACTTCTGACAAGACCGCTTTCAACCGTTAAGTTAATATCACACCTCTAACGGTAACAAACTTCCCTAGATTCCCCACGAGTCTAGTCTCACTTGTTATTCTCTTCAACAGAATAACAAGTCTACCTAAAAACATTGTTAGGTTAATACTACACCATCAACAGTGTTTCCATCAAATCCCCAGCTGAGCTCAATCAAGTTAATCCCAAACACTTGATAAAAGTTCACCCTCCCTGGGGGGTACCAATTCTACTTGTCACTTTCTCTCATAAAGTGGCAGGTCCACAAAAAAAAAAATTATTTCATCTCTGTCAAGTTAATATTACACCTCTGATAGTATTGTGAAAGTTCCTGAAATAGGGTCTTTCCCTACAAAATTTGACTTATTAAGATTATCATCATAATTTTGACAAAGTCAAAGATTTTCTGCTTCTATAAGTCTAACTGAAGACAAAAAAGTTCAAAGACAATGAAAGAGGCAAAAAAGAAAAGTGTCACTTTTATTTATTTTCAAGTATATGAAAGTGATACGAAACGCTCTCTTATACAATAAGATTGAGTGTTACAATTAAGGAGTACAAAGAAGTCCCTCTCTCTCTCAGAGATTGCACTCACTCCTTGAAGCCGTATCTAATTCCAAGTGCACGGTGGCTGAAGAAGTGCCAAATTGTGGCCACGATCAGAAGCTGGTTGCACCACGATGCATGATGTAAACACCGAAAGAGCCCTAGCTGACTAAGCTAAGAGCAATGGTGTTCTTGAGGTCTGGTGGCAGCAGAAAGTCCTGCAACCCTTCGTTCATGAGCATCTCTTTCCCCAGCAGACCATCCAGCAGACATGAGGAGTCCTCGATGTTACTTCTGGAGTGGGAGAGGAAGAGGATCCTATCTGCCACCTTATCCACCATAGCCCCCTCGCCGCCATACTTACCCTGACCATCTCTTGCCAGCAGGCATGACCGGTGCAGTGGATCTGAAGAGACCTTGGCGAGGGTCGAGTCCTCGTCAGGGACATAATATATTCCCTTGTGGACGACGAGGACCATAATATATTCCCTTGTGGACGAACGTCGAACAAGTCTGCCGGCTGAAATATTCTTAAAGGGGCCCAGCGAACCTGAAAAAGAACGATCAAGCCTACCTACAAGGAATAAACAGGGAGTTAGAAAATTTGGAACTTAGTATACTTCAACAAAGAAAACTAAGTGACAGACGCGGCTATTGTCAAAGACTTCAGACGCGGGAACGAGCCCGCGCAGTGAGTCAAAATACCGCGTCAACAGAAGCAGACGCGAATCAAAACTGTGCCAACACACAGGATTCAAACGCGGTCTCATTTTGTGCCCGCGCCTAAAACACAAGGCGCGAAAAGGACTCAGACGCCGAAAATTGCCATCTCCCTGTCGAGGGAACAGGGGTTGCAAAATTCGGGTCTGAAACTCTCAGCCCGAGTTGGAATTCATCCAAGTCAGTGGCCTTAAAACGCGAGCCTCATGAACAAAGTCAGCACCAAGTGCCAAAGAGTTCTGTACTCGCGTCCAAGGAAGTTTAAGTCGGCGGCGCAAATTCCAGAAGGAATGCACCAACTCAGACTTCATGAGGAAACCCAGATGATGATGATGCCAAAGTGCAAACTTGGGTAGATTAGAAACATCACGGCAAGTCGGGACGGCATACCAGCAGAGGCTTCTGTCAAGAGTTTAACTCTCTGCATCAGAATATGGACATGGAAGGTGATCAGAGAGACACTTTGTCCTGAAGAGACCAAATAGAAGCATGAAAGCTCTGGGTCATCTTCTTCCCTGGAGTCGTCTTCATCCATGAAGACAGTGCCCCTGTTAGAAACTCTGAAGAAAGCGGAAGTTCTCAGAGCAATTGTTCTCTTAAGGGAAAATGGTCTAAAATCGGGACTGCTAAAGAAGGCGAACCCCTATTTATAGGCCGCTCCTGGTAACCGTCATTAATGGGTCATTAATGGGAATCGTCGCCCTTAATGGCTGCACGATTGTCAAAGTCCAATGGGACGCTGACGCGTGAAGGGTCGCTTCGGGAAATGTTGAAGACGCTGGTCTCCAACCGTCAGCGCCGGTTTTACATTAAAGGGTATTAACGCCCCAGTCCAATGAAGAACCGACGCGTGGGACAACTGCTTCGGGAAACAACGGATGACCCGGTTTCCCAATCGCCAGTGAAGACTTGACTTTCAATCGTCAGTGCAGACTTGACGTTCAAGGATCTCATAAAATCTTTATGTCAGGCTGCATATAACGCCTGGAAGTTACATCGATACGCAGATGGGAAAACCGCGTCCTGAACCCGCGTCTCCTTTTTCAGAATGAATGACGTCCACCTGCGTTCCAAAAGAAAGTCCGCGTGACTCAGAATCGCGTCCCTTCAGCAAACAGGGCCCAGTTTAAGGGAAAGCACTTGACTCAGCAAAAGACTTAGCCCATTCTGAGATTAATGGGAAAATACACAAGGCTGCGTCCCTCGCGTCGCGTCTTCATTGGCAGGACAGACTCGCGTTACTCAAAGCCGCGTTTCTCTCTGCGAGTTGACGCCGCCGCGTCTCCATATGGATTGACGCTGCGTCTCATCAAAAGGACTTAGTTCTATCCGAGTCCTTATGAACTAATGATCGCGTCTCCCTATGGATTGACGCTGCGTCTCATCAAAAGGGCTTAGCTCTGCCTAAGGTCCTATGGGTCAAACGTCGCGCTTCACTTAAAGAACTTAGTCTCACCTAAGTTCAGCATTCACAGTCAGTTAATCAAAGATTGTGATCAAGAGGTCAAATTCATCCACAGCGAGGCAACAAAGGAGGTGGAACCAAAAACTTCAAAGACTTTTATTATATCAAAAATGATAAAAGTTAATACAAAACACTCTTAGTGAACAGAGTGTCCTTTTCTTAAAAAAAAAAGAGAAGGCTACAAGTCCTGGTCCGCCAAAGAACGGATTTGCTCTCTAAGGCGATGTATCCTATGTTGACCGCCTTCTCAACCTCCATGAGAGCTCGAGCCCGCAGATCCGCTTCAGACAAAAATCCCTGCGCTTGCACTCGGAGGGATTCTAGCTCGGACGAACAAACAGAGAGTCCGCTTCGGCTTGCGCCTTGGCAACATCTAACTCCGCTAGCCTCTTTTCAGAGGTAGCAAGCCTCTGTTCGTTGAAGACAATCATGGCCTCAGCCTGGCTATAATAGCCCGAGAGTCAAGGATAGCCTGCTTTGCGGCCTGTATGATCGCCTCTGACTCCTCGGACTCAATCGCCAGCCTTTGGTGATCAGCCTGGACACGTTCAAGAAGACGAGTGCTATCGGTAATCTTCTCCTCCACCTCTCTTTGCTCCTGCTCATGAGCAACAAGGAGCCTGTTCAGCGTTTCTTGGGTTTCGTGGGATGAACCGGCATCATCCTCCAGGGACCGAAGCTCTCTCAAATGCTGTCCCAGCTGATCCACCAGCAGCTGACTCGCCTGAGCTAGCGAAGGGCCTCCGGCCAACTTGATGTTCTCGACCTGGTTTCTGAGAAACATCTGGGCGAAGTCAAGGGAGCTACCCCTAGTCAGGACGAAAATTGATGCATGTTCGCATCGAGGTAAGGAACTGCTGCACTGCCTGGCGTGTCAAAAGCTCCATGATATCATCATCCGAAGTGCTCCCCGATCCCCTCTCTATCACGGGGTGGGGGATGTAGATCGGCTCTGTTGGTGCAAGAGTTGAGCTGACCACGGGTACGGCAAGAGCAGAAGCACCCACTAGCGCTTCTGGGGGTACCACCTCTGTAGGAACCTCCACCGCCGATGACAGGGTAGTGAGCTCGACCTCCTCAGAAACCTCAGCCAAGGCTTGGGCCGTGTGGCCTTCCGGAGGGACACTGACCGTCAGACTCTCTACCTGGGCCCCCTCGGTTCTCTCTGCAAATTATCTCAACATTAGCCAGAATGGTAAAAGAGAAACATCCGGGACATCAAAACTTCCTTACCAAGCTGGAGGTCCAGAGATGTCGAATCCTTGGGCGAACCCTGCAGAGGAGAAGTCTCCCTGACTTCAGTGGTGGCCACCTCTTCCTGCAGAGGAGACATCTCTCTGACTTCAGTGGTGGCCTCCTCTTCCTGCAGAGTAGAAGGCTCGGCAGCTGGAGTCTCAACTCCTTCCGGCTGGGTCAACTCGTGCACCATCTCCTCGATATGCGAGGAGGTTGCAGCCTCGGTATCCTCAGCCAATCCTGCAGCATAAAAGGAGAATAATTAAAGCCTCCTCTTCATAATGAAAAGAGAAATCGGGTCAGAAGGTGAAAAGAGTACCTTCAGCAACAGCAACCGCTGGTGGTGACGTCGTCACCGGCCACACCCATGTATTTCCTCCTCCGAGATGTGTGAGAATTTGCTCGGATCAGGAGGGGCGGGTTCGTCACCATAGTCGATCTCATCCTCAAAATCGCTTTCCTCTGCGGATAAGGAAGACGACAGTCCAACGTGAGAGGCCTCAGTAGCCGGAGCCTTGTCTCTAAACACCCCAGTGGTAGGGCTGGGGTCAACCATCCGAGGACTGGAGATGAAGACAGAAGGGGACCCAGGCTGTTGTGCCTCATCCCTCCTCTGAGCTGAGGAAGACTCAGGCTGAGCTGAGATCCCCGGAATCTCAACATCGCATCCGCTCATTATATCGACCTCGAGCTGCTCGGTCTCGTCAGTGGCGGTGGGTCTGTCAAGAGGCTCCCCTTCCTCTGCAATCCTGAGGCTCCTGCGGTGTAACCTGCGGGCATGGACCAAGGGAGTGTCATCCTTGTCCACCTCTCCCTCCCTCGGCTCCCCAACACCAGAAGGGATGTCCGCGGATCGAGAAACTTCAGCCGTCAAGTCTCTCCGAACCTTCTTTGGGGCAGGCTCAGCAGTGGAAGTAGAGCCTTGACGACGCTTGCTCACCGCCTGTCGAGCTCTGGTTGGTCGCGGATCCGCCCTTGTTGCTCGCGGCTCCTCCCTTGACCTTCTCCCGACCTCTTTCAGAGCCTTCAGGTACTGCTCGACGCCTCGCGAGCGTTTACCGGACTCCGACCTTGCTTCGAGATTTGCATTGATACTCTCAATGCATGAATGCTCCGGAACAAAGTTCGGTGTCTGGTTGACTTGAAAATACCAGGAGCAGAAGCTGAAACTCATACGGCACTTTGACCCCTCGATAGGTAGACGGAAAGTTGCTTCCGTCCCTCCGGCCACACTGTAGTACCAAGCCCGAGCACCTTCGAACAAGTTCCCTTCGAAGGCGAGTCGAGCATTGGGATTGCCGACGTAGAGTTGATCGTAGCCGAACTGTCGGGCGAAACGATTCGGCATGTACGGCTCGATTGTGCATGAAGTCCCTTGCCGGAAAAGCACATATCCGGGCCGAATGTTGATCAACCACCAGAAGACCCCCGAGGACAACCTCGTATAGTCATCTGGGCCCACGGAATCAATAAATAGATCCCCGAAAGATGCACCAGGGATCTCGGGGAAGCAGCGATTGAGCTGGTAGTTCGAAGCATCTAAAATGCACTTACGGACGAAATACATATAAGTATTACGCCATTCCGAACCCTCCAACCGCTGTACAAAAGGGGCGAAACCCTCACTCCAAGGCACCGGCGTCATCAGGGAAGGGCAGTGCATCACGTACCAAGCCATGAGGTACGTATAAGGCAGCTCGATCCGAGGGTTGGGGCGCTTCACCGTCGGCTTCCCCTCTGAGTCAAGGATCGGCTTGCCATGGGAGTCGACAGCCTTCCCAGGTTCGCAGAAAGCCTGGGTTAACGCCCGTAACCCGCTCTGAATGCCAGCCGCCACGGCCGGAAGAAGGGCTATGGGACTACCATAGGCCAGGAGCACCGCCGGGTACACCACATCGGCAACAATGACTTCATGTGGCAGCGTGGGCACCACACAACGCTTCAGCCACAGCATTAAGAAGCCTGGCAACAATGCTCGATCAGAGATAGGGGTCCGAGCTTGATGGTGAAAGCTTTCGAAGACCATGGTTGGTTCGAAACCGTCCTCATTTGAATCCGTGGTGTAGAAGCCTTCAGAAGCCTGGTCGATCCTGTCTTCAATTTTCTGGTCGGAGCTGGGAGCCAGTCGAGTTATTGGATGGTCTTTCTTATTGACATTGTTGAACAAGTAACTGGCCCAAGACAGCTGCTTGATTCCTCCCGACCTCCAAGTGGTTATCTGGCCGCAAATATGGAAATGACATAGTACTTCCCAATAAGTCTCGTACATTGAGGAGACCCTTTCTTCATGAGGTTGAGCTCCTCAGTGGTTGGGACATATTCTTCATAGGGAGAATCCCCTGTTGCCAGCCCAGAGACCTCATGCAACTCATGCAGTGCAAGGCCCATCTCTCCGACTGGAGTGAAGAATGTCCCCGTCAAAGAATTGTAACGCTCAAGGACCCCGAAGAAGTTCTGAGAACTCGGCGGGATGCCATACTGCACGGCCCTGACTGCTGGGTACAGTCCCACATGCTCCAGCAGATCTCCAAGATCGGTAAGGACGAAGCTCACCATCCTGCGCCACCAATACTTCTCGGTGGAATGAACCCACCCGGGCGCGCGGAACTCAACCGGAAAATCACCCTCTGCTTTTATAAACGCGTTGAGGAAGGTAGTGCCGAGTTTTGGTATCTCTCCAACTGGGAGCTCAGACTTGCGCGACCCGGGGAACAGGCCAAGAACCGCCCTATCATGACTATCATGAAGGTATACCCTCTGGGAACCCAAGTCACCGAGGGTAATCTCAGGGACGTATCGGGAAACGTCCCATTTCATCTTCCGAGGGACGGACATGTGCTGGAGATATGACAGCGGTGTTGGCCCAAGAGGTTACACTCTCCATTGTTTGTGTTTTGATGATAACAAACCAAATAAGTGCTATTTGGTACTAATGTTTTGATCTAGATGAATTTCAGGTTTTGTACCATGTTTAGAGCTCATTCGCTTCGCTTTTGCAAAAACTTCTAAGTTCCACATAGCAATGAAGGCAAATTGCACATCAAGGAAGGATCATAGAAGAGAAGGCAATTGCAAGGCATTGGATGGCTCAAAGATTGCTTCAGAGGTCCTTAGGAGTTATTTTATAGCTTTATAGCATGTTAAAGAATAGAGAGTAGGTTTGAAGCTCAAACACACACGTTTTCACGCGTATGCCTTTCCAAGTTTATTTCCTATAAAATATACAAAAATATTTTAACACTAATTCTTCTTCCTACAAATCTGTTTTTATGTTGTATATTGATTTCATGTTCAAAATAGTTTTGATCAAAATATTTTTCCTCTCAAAATTCCCTTTGTATTTCAATTTTTGACCTGAGCGGTCGACCGGCTATATACCACCAGTCGACCGGAGTTCTGGCAGAGTGCACGTATCCGTGTGCACGTCTGTCAGTCGACCGGTAGGCTACCGGTAGTCGACCGAAGTTTTTAGTCTGCTCTCTGGATCTGACCAGTCGACCGGTGGGCTACCGGCCTTCGACCGATAGTTCAACCTTTAGCTTTTCGGTCGACCGGCTGGCTACCGTTAGTCGACCGGTTATTTTTCAAAGTCTCAGTCAGGAGCAGTCGACTGTACCAGTCGACCGATAGTTCATAACGGTCAAATTTTTGAACTATCGGTCGACCGGGCCAGTCGACCGATATGGCCGTTGAACAGTAAACGGGCATATTTTTAATTCTGTTTTAACTTGATTTTTGAAATTAAATATCCGTTGGAGGGTATATTGGAACTAATTACTTCCTAATCTTCAGTAATTAATTCCTAAACCTAAACCCTAGCCCTCTCCTATAAATAGGGGTGTTTGGGGAGAGTTTCTTTACAACATTTATTCAAGAGAAAATTCAAAAGTTTGGGATATTACAAAAGAGCTTATTTCTTGTTTTTTGTGCTGATATTTCTCATTCATTTTCAGAAGTGTTCTTGATATACTCTCTGAATTTGATTTTCTTTCTTCACTTACACAAGAGCTTCATTCCTTCTCAATATTCTCTAAGGACCTTTGTAAGGGAAGAGATATTTGAAAGAGAGAGTTTGTGATCTTTTGATTACTTAGAAATTGTATTGTGCTGAAATTGTAGGAGTTGGGTACTCCATTTGTAATTGATCTTTGTGATAGTGAAAGTAGCTAGAATCCTTCTGGGGAAGGCGGGGAGTAGAGCTGGGTGCTCGAACCTCGATAACATATCCTTGTGTTTGCGATTGGTTTACTTTACTTGCTATTACTTCTTGCTATTGATTGTGACTTGCATCATTCACTTGCATTCATCTCTATATTTGTTGCTCATTGCTTCATATTTTTAATTTGGCCTTGATTAGCATTATCACCTATTCACCCCCCCCTCTAGGTGATTTCAATTGGTATCAGAGCTTGGACTCTAGGTTTGGCTTAACATCCTTAGAGAGATCCTAAAATATTGCTAATCAACATTTTCATTCATCCATTCATACACTAGTAAACATGGCCGACAACATTAAATCCCCACCTAAATTTGATGGCCTTAATTTCCCTATTTGGAAGGTTAGGATGACTATATTTTGCAATCACTAGGTAGCTTAGTTGCCAAATCCTTGACCAAACCCTATGAGGCACCCGATGGTGATGAGGGCACTTGGACCGACCTTGACTTTAAGATGTATGAGGCTAACTCAAAAGCCCAAAACTCCCTTCTTACCGCCTTGAATGAGGATGACCTTACACGTGTTATTCATTGCCAATCCGCCTATGAGATGTGGCAACACTTATTGGTCACGCATGAAGGGACCTCACAAGTCAAGAGAGCCAAAGTAGATCTCTTGCGGTCTCAATATGAATCATTTAAGATGCTAGATGATGAAACAATTGATTTCATGATTACTCGTTTCACAAAAATCACTAATGGTCTTTCTTCATTAGGTGACATCATCTCCAACGACCAAAAGGTACGCAAGGTGATACGGGCTCTTCCTCCATCTTGGGAGATCAAGTCTACTACTTGAAGGAATTGAACGACAAAGACGAGATGGACATCATAAGTCTCATAGGAAACCTCAAAACCTATGAGATGGAGAAGAAAGCAAGAGAAGAGGCGGCTCCAACAAAGAAGAAGTCTATCGCTTTCAAGTCTTCTTCCTCCACCATTGAAGACGAAGATGAAGATGAAGAAGAAGATGAGGAGCTCTCCCTCCTCGTGCGCAACATCAAGAGGATGTACCGGAAGAACAAGCAAAATTTCCGGAGAAAGTTTGAAGGTAAAGAGGAGCGAAAGATCATTTGCTACAATTGCCGCAAGCCCGGACACATCATGGCCGATTGCCCGGAATTCAAGAAGAAAATGACTTCCTCCTTCAAGCCAAGAAAGCAAGACGAAAGAAGGCTTACAAGGCCACTTGGGATTCGGAAAGCGAGTCCGAAGATGAAGAAAAGGCGGACAACGCAAACATGTGTTTCATGGCAAACACACCCAAGGTAACCCTCAAACTCTTGAATCTATAGATGATAATGATGATGATTTAAGTAAGGAAGTTCTAGTGCATGCTTTTGTAGAACTTTCCGAAACTTATGATAACAAGAAAATGGAGTGTTTTAAACTACAAAAGGAAGTTGCTTTTCTTAAATCTCAACTTGCTTTGATTTCACAAGAAAAAGAGGATCTTTCTTCTAATCTTATTTCCATTCAAAATGAATTTCATTCTTATAAGATTTCTTGTAAGGATAAAACCCCTATTGTTGATAATAATGAAATTTCTTCTTTAAAGCTAAAATGAGTGATTTTGAAAAAGTTTTAAAAGATTGTGCTTTTAATACAAAGAAACTTGAAGAAAAATTTTCCAAAAAACATACATCTCATGCTAAAGTTTCTCATGATAAGATTCCACATGCTCATACTTCAAATGCTTCTCATGCTAAGTCTTTTCATGCTCACAATGCCAATGCTCACAAAACACACACCCATTATGCATTTAAATATGGTAGAGTTTATAGATGTACATATTGTGGCAAAAATGGACATTTAGCTAAATTTTGTTATGATAAATTGCATAGCTCAAATAATCTTGTTTGGGTTAATGGTTCTAACCCTCATGGACCCAAGAAATGTGGGTACCAAAATCAAGTCCTAAAATGTTTGATGTAGGTACACACCAAGGCTCCAAGACGTAGGGAGCGGTGGTACCTTGATAGTGGTTGTTCAAGGCACATGACATGGGATATCAACAACTTCACAACCCTATCAAGGTACATGGAAGGTGGCTCCGTCACCTTCGGGGATGATTCCAAAGGCAAGATAATTGGTATAGGTAACATTCAAGTTGGTTCATCTCCTATTATAGAGAATGTTGTTTTAGTTGATGGTTTGAAGCATAATTTACTTAGTATTAGTCAATTTTGTGATCGTGGTCTTAAAGTTGTTTTTGATGATACTTCTTGTAAGATTTTTGATATTAAATCGAATGATTGTATTTTGACCGGTTTTCGTGATGACAATGTTTATATAATTGACATGCTTAATGTAGAGTGTTCTACTAAGTGTTTAAATGCTTTTGATGAAAATCATGGCTTTGGCATAGAAGATTAGGACATGCATCTTTTGAACATATTTCTAGAATTAATTCAAAGGAATTGGTGAAGGGTATTCCTTGCTTGAGTTTTGAGAAAGACCGCATTTGTAGTGCGTGCCAACTTGGGAAACAAACCAAGTCTTCCTTTAAACCAATCAAGGATATCATGTCAACTAGACCTCTAGAATTAATTCATATGGATTTATTTGGACCAACTAAAACTAAAAGCTTAAATGGAAGTAGATTTGCATTTGTTTTAGTTGATGATTTCTCTCGATTTACTTGGGTTTTCTTTTTGCAAAATAAAGATCAAACTTTTTCTCACTTTAAGATTTTTAGAAAAAGAGTTGAAAAAGAGAAAGGTTTTCCGATTTTGAGAATAAGGAGTGATAGAGGTGGTGAGTTTGTTAACCAACTCTTCATGACTTATTGTGATGAAAAGGGAATTAAGCATGAAATGTCTTGTCCTAGAACTCCACAACAAATGGAGTTGTAGAAAGGAAAAATAGAACACTTCAAGAGATGGCTAGGACAATGATAAGTGAATACGACCTCCCTCAATATTTATGGGCCGAGGCCGTAAACACCGCATGCTATATATCGAATCGTATTTATTTATGCAAAAATTCTTCGAAAACTTCTTTTGAAATGTATCATTTTAAAAACCAAATGTTTCCTATTTCAAAGTTTTTGGATGCAAATGTTTTGTTTTGAACACTAAGAGAATTTGGGTAAATTTGATGCTAAAGCTTATGAGGCTATCTTTGTAGGATATTCCTCTACTAGCAAAGCATATAGAGTTTTCATTAGATCTTCACTTACTATTGAAGAAACCATGCATGTTAAGTTTGAAGAATCTAATGTGTGTGTTGAGAATGTTGTAGAGTTTGAACCATTAGGTGAAAGCTTGGAGAAACTATCCTTGAAGGACTCACCCACGCAAGAAGAAAAGCAAGAACCTTTAGGTGAAGTTCAAAAGGATAATGAGGAAAGTGCGCAACCACTTCCCAAAGCTTGGAGATATGCTACAAATCATCCAAAGGAGCTCATCTTGGGTGATGCCTCCAAAGGAGTCACAACGCGCTCCAAACTCCATGACCTATGTGGTAACTTTGCTTTCATTTCTCATTTTGAACCCAAAGGCATTCTCGAAGCCGAGACGGACCCATATTGGTTGCTTGCCATGCAAGAGGAACTCAATCAATTTGAGCGCAACCAAGTTTGGCACCTTGTTCCTAAGCCCCACGATAGACCAATAATTGGTACTAAGTGGATCTTTAGAATAAGTTGGATGAGTCCGGAAATGTCATTAGGAATAAAGCTAGGTTAGTGGCCCAAGGTTACACTCAAGTTGAGGGAATCGACTTTGAGGAATCCTTTGCACCCGTAGCACGGCTTGAAACCATACGGATAACACTAGCTTATGCATCTTTTAAAAATTTCAAACTTTTTCAAATGGATGTAAAAAGTGCATTTTTAAATGGATTTCTAAATGAAGAAGTTTTTGTTGCTCAACCTCCCGGTTTTGTTGATCATGTTCATCCCGATTTTGTTTTCAAACTCGATAAGGCTTTATATGGTTTGAAACAAGCTCCAAGAGCTTGGTATGAAAGGCTTTCAAGTTTTCTTATTTCAAACAATTTTATTAAAGGCAAAGTAGACACTACTCTATTCACTAAGCATGTTGATAATGATATTTTGATTGTCCAAATTTATGTTGATGATATAATTTTCGGTTCTACTAATGAAGTTTTATGCAAGGAGTTTGAAAAGGTAATGCAACAAGAATTTGAAATGTCCTCCATGGGTGAACTCAATTTCTTCCTTGGACTCCAAGTCAAGCAATTGCAAGATGGGAACTTCATTAGCCAAGCCAAATATGCAAAGGAACTCGTGAAGAGGTTTGGACTTGAAGACGCTAAAACTTGCAACACTCCCATGGCAACTACAACCAAGCTTGATAAGGACGAACAAGGTAAAATGTTGATATTAAGTTGTTTAGAAGCATGATAGGTAGTCTTTTATATTTAACGGCAAGTAGGCCGGATATCATGTTTAGTGTGTGTCTTTGTGCTAGATTTCAATCGTGTCCCAAAGAATCTCATTTAATTGCCGTAAAACGCATTATTCGTTATGTTAAGGAACGATTGGATTAGGTCTTTGGTATCCGAAAACTATAGATTTTTCTATGACTAGTTATTCGGACGCCGACTATGCGGGTTGTAGAGTAGATAGAAAGAGTACTAGTGGGACATGTCAATTTCTCGGTAATTGTCTTGTTTCATGGTCCTCTAGGAAGCAAAATTCCGTAGCTCTATCAACCGCCGAGGCGGAGTATGTTGCCGCGGGGGCTTGTTGTGCACAAGTCCTTTGGATGAAACATACTCTCCTTGATTATGATTTGCATTATAAAAATATTAAAATATTTTGTGATAATACTAGTACTATTCATTTAACTAAAATGCAAATCAACATAGTAAGACCAAGCACATTGAGATTAGATATCACTTTCTTAGAGATCATTTTGAGAAAGGTGATATTGATATTGATTATGTTTCCACCGATTTTCAACTAGCCGATATTTTCACAAAACCACTTGATTTTGCTAGATTTTCGTTTATTTGTGGAGAATTAAATATGTGTATTATTGATTAAACATGTTTTTCATAACCCTTTTTGATGTATGACAAAAAGGGGGAGAATAAGTTACATGTACAAAAATAAGTTCATTTGGTCTTGGTTCCATATGAATTTATGAGTTTTATGAGTTTTTATATTTTTTTTAATCTCTATGATTTTGGTATAAATGGTATCAAGAAGCAAATTTTTGATTTTTGGTGTTTTTGGTATCAAGTACAAATTTTAAGGTTTCATTTGTATTGTATTGTTGATTTCAATAATTGGTGCATCATTTCTTTTATCATTTCAATTATTGGTATTTAGAGCATATTTATAATGTTAAATATAGCATAATTTGAGGGGGAGTTTTCTCCTCCCCATATTTTTGTAAATAGCCTATTTGTTTTGTCATCATCAAAAAGGGGGAGATTGTTGGCCCAAGAGGTTACACTCTCCATTGTTTTGTGTTTTGATGATAACAAACCAAATAAGTGCTATTTGGTACTAATGTTTTGATCTAGATGAATTTCAGGTTTTGTACCATGTTTAGAGCTCATTCGCTTCGCTTTTGCAAAAACTTCTAAGTTCCACATAGCAATGAAGGCAAATTGCACATCAAGGAAGGATCATAGAAGAGAAGGCAATTGCAAGGCATTGGATGGCTCAAAGATTGCTTCAGAGGTCCTTAGGAGTTATTTTATAGCTTTATAGCATGTTAAAGAATAGAGAGTAGGTTTGAAGCTCAAACACACACGTTTTCACGCGTATGCTTTTCCAAGTTTATTTCCTATAAAATATACAAAAATATTTTAACACTAATTCTTCTTCCTACAAATCTGTTTTTATGTTGTATATTGATTTCATATTCAAAATAGTTTTGATCAAAATATTTTTCCTCTCAAAATTCCCTTTGTATTTCAATTTTTGACCTGAGCCGGTCGACCGGCTATATACCACCAGTCGACCGAGTTCTGGCAGAGTGCACGTATCCGTGTGCACGTCTGTCAGTCGACCGGTAGGCTACCGGTAGTCGACCGAAGTTTTTAGTCTGCTCTCTGGATCTGACCAGTCGACCGGTGGGCTACCGGCCTTCGACCGATAGTTCAACCTTTAGCTTTTCGGTCGACCGGCTGGCTACCGTTAGTCGACGGTTATTTTTCAAAGTCTCAGTCAGGAGCAGTCGACTGTACCAGTCGACCGATAGTTCATAACGGTCAAATTTTTGAACTATCGGTCGACCGGGCCAGTCGACCGATATGGCCGTTGAACAGTAAACGGGCATATTTTTAATTCTGTTTTAACTTGATTTTTGAAATTAAATATCCGTTGGAGGGTATATTTGGAACTAATTACTTCCTAATCTTCAGTAATTAATTCCTAAACCTAAACCCTAGCCCTCTCCTATAAATAGGGGTGTTTGGGAGAGTTTCTTTACAACATTTATTCAAGAGAAAATTCAAAAGTTTGGGATATTACAAAAGAGCTTATTTCTTGTTTTTGTGCTGATATTCTCATTCATTTTCAGAAGTGTTCTTGATATACTCTCTGAATTTGATTTTCTTTCTTCACTTACACAAGAGCTTCATTCCTTCTCAATATTCTCTAAGGACCTTTGTAAGGGAAGAGATATTTGAAAGAGAGAGTTTGTGATCTTTTGATTACTTAGAAATTGTATTGTGCTGAAATTGTAGGAGTTGGGTACTCCATTTGTAATTGATCTTTGTGATAGTGAAAGTAGCTAGAATCCTTCTGGGAAGGCGGGGAGTAGAGCTGGGTGCTCGAACCTCGATAACATATCCTTGTGTTTGCGATTGGTTTACTTTACTTGCTATTACTTCTTGCTATTGATTGTGACTTGCATCATTCACTTGCATTCATCTCTATATTTGTTGCTCATTGCTTCATATTTTTAATTTGGCCCTTGATTAGCATTATCACCTATTCACCCCCCCCTCTAGGTGATTTTCAAGCGGGAACATCCTCTCCATTTCTGGAAGAAAGAATCTCCTATCCCCTATCTGACGGAGCCATCTATAATTTTCGTCATACATGGAATAGCTGCCATCACCGATACGATCTCCGAAGAAGAAGGCAGGCTTCTCCAGCTTGACGCGATCATCCGTTGTGAATGCTGCATCGGTCATAAGCACCCAAAGGGTCGTCATATCAACATTTGAGAGCCTTTTCTGGCGCTCCTGTGACTTGTCAGCAGTCACAGGTACTGTCCTTTGTAGCACAAAGGCCAGATCACGGTCAGCACCACCTACATGTCCAAAGTGGCGCTTCTTGGCGAGTGGGGCAGAAGGGTGTGGCACTGCAAAAGAAAAGGACCTTTAATTAGACACTTTATCAGAAAAATGTTAAGTGTCTATAGTCCAGACGCAGAAGAGATACTGGACGCAGGAATATCAAGTCCGCGTCCAGACCTGCGAATCTGCGTCCAGACGCAGAAGAAATACTGGCGCAGGAATTATCAAATCCGCGTCCAGACCTACAAATCCGCATCCAGGCGTAAAACCAGCAGGATCAAGTCCGCGTTTTGCAAACCAAGACTTATGAAAATTCTCTAAGTACTTGGGCTCAGGTGCCAGATTCATAAAGACCAGCACCTGATGTCACAGAACGCCAGGATCAAGTCCGCGTTTTGCAAACCAAGACTTATGAAAATTCTCTAAGTACTTGGGCTCAGGTGCAAGATTCATCAAAAACCTGCACCTGATGGAAAAACTTCAAGTCCGCGTCCGAACTCTTCACAATTAGAAATATTCTAAGTGAAGAATCTGAAATGCAGGACTCACTGTCACCGGGTCATCAAACCACGCCTTGGTTATCAACTCAAAGACCGCGTCTGAGACCGCGTCTGAGAATCAAACACGGTTTATTTTCTGTGTTGACGATTCTGTTGATGGTTCCATGAGCCTCCAGTAATGGCGAAAGTTCAACCCTAAGCGGCGTTATACCTGGGAAAGAGAATGCCTGCGCGGAGGAACCGCCCCTCTGGGCCTCGGCGACGGCCGCTCTTGAGGAGGATGCGGTTGACTTGGTCTTGGGTGCCATTGGTGATTAAGAATCCAGTAATGGGGATGAACAGAGAAAGAAGAACTCTTTTTCTTGAAAACCCTAAACAAGTACGCTCTGAGAAGAAGAGGTATCTCTCTGACTGTTGCCTTTTATAGGCACAAGGATTCGCGAAGATACGCGGCGCGTGGCTCGATTAGTTCTGCAGCGAGTCATCGCTTGACGCGTGGAGCAAATCAATTTCTCTGCAGCGAAGATCGCGCACCATAGCCCTGCAGCGAGTCATCGCTTGACACGTGGAGCAAATCATTTAATGAACCGGGAAGTCCACGTGCCAAAAGGTGAAATCCCGCCGGTTCCCCAGGCCAACTGGTAGCGCAATCATGACATGGCACAGATTCGCACCCAACGGACGCGTCTCTTCGATGGACGTGCCCCGTCATCACCGCAATAAATGCATTCAAAAAGTCGCGTCTCTCTAAGAAGTTCGCGCCTTTCCAGCCCGGCTGAACATCCCGTCTGCTTTATGGAATATCAGCCGCGTTTCCATTTCCAAAGACGCACCCATGAAAGTCGCGTCTTTAAAGTAGTACTATCTCTGCTCTTCAAAAAGAACTGACGTTCAGTCCTTACTTCTGCAAATCAGTTTCAACAGTACATTGGCACAAGCAGACGATCGTCCACTCTTGGCTTAAAGCGCGTCCATGACAGACTAAAAGCAATCGGAGAGGTTTAGACTGTGTATCTAGACACTCAACACGATCAACTCTGGTGGCCTCAAAGAGTTCAACAGTACACTCACGAAGACCAACTCCAGATAAGATCAAACCCGGAGCATTAACAGTCCAGTCATAGAGGTGAATTCAGCTAGAGTCCAAAGTATTTCGAAATCCGTCCCAGTTAACTGCGGAATAGCGAAAACTTTGGAGGGTGGTTCTGTAGGCTGTCTAAAAATCACTAATAGACAAGCCATTAAAAGGCAGAGTTTCAGTATCAAGGCGCGTGGGCTCAACACCGCGCCTCAGCATCAAGGCGCGTGGGCTCGACACCCGCGTCTCAGCATCAAGGCGCGTGGGCTCGACACCCGCGTCTCAACCTCAAGGCGCGTGGGCTCGACACCCGCGTCTCAACCTCAAGGCGCGTGGGCTGACACCCGCGTCTCAGTTATAACCGCCCTGGTTATGGGGCCAGTCGCCGCCCACATAGCGGGGAGGTCAGCCCCTCATCGTGGAGCATTTTAGGGAGGCACGTTCACCCCCTAGGACCTCTATAAATAGACTCGTTTGCTATGAGGTCGAGGGGACGATAAGAAGAGTGTGGCAATTGGCGATCAGCAATCAAAGGCATTTGGTGATAAGAGGATCGGCAATCAGACGACCAGACACGGCAGAAAAAGGAGAGAGCTCAACTCTTCGTCAAGCTTGCTGCGTACAAGCTACTCTTTGCCTACCTTCTCTTTGAGAGTTTTGGTAGACAAGAGCTGTGCTACTCTTTCTACCAGCCGAAGAGAAGATCCCTGACGATCTTGACGGTCATCCGGTCAACGGAGAAAAACATTCACTCTCCATCGCCACACGAAGAACCCAGCATTAAACAAAAGGAGGATTCAAGACTCAACATCCTCTCTCCCTTGTAACTGGAAGGAAAAGTTATTTTTGTTGTAATCTTTTCATCTGATTCAAGGAAAATTTTACAGTAAAGACCTTCTTTCTTTTTTCCGGCGCGTACACACATGACCAATGTAAAAGCCATCAAACAAATTAGCCATTTAATGAATGCATGAAATCAGTTTGAATCACCATAAGTTTTGAGGTAATGTACCCCCATCTCATGGGCGAGCTGAAGGCCAATGAGTAGAGATTATATTCTACCACATTATTGGAATATAGATTCGTCAATGAAAACGCCCTTGGGACATGATTTTGTGTTGAGATAAATACAATCCCCACACTAGCAATGATCTTGCCTTTAGGGCCTATTCTTGATGCTCCATCAAAGAAAATCTGCCATCCTCTGAAGTCATATTAGATTCGAAAACTCATCTGGAATATCTTCATGAAGTTTTGAGCTTTCTGGAACTGGATGAGCAACTAGGAAGTCTGCAAAGCGCCTAGTCTTTGACTGTCTTCTGAGGGACAGAGAGCATGTCGTACTGAGACAGAAGGAGGGCCCGCTTAAGCAAATCTTGAATTTCGTGATCCTGGTTTCGTCATGAGGAGACGCAAAGAATTCGCTCTAAAAATGACATGTATGGTTTAACCAACCAAGTAATGCCCGTCTTTTGAATAGCAAAGACAAGAGCCAAGCATTCCTTCTCAATAGGGTTATAGCGAGATTCAGCCCCTATCAGATTCCTGTTCAGATAATAAATGGCCTGTTCGTGGCCAACATCGTTCTGTTGAGCAAGCAAAGAACCAAGAGAATGGTCCATAGTTTTCACATAAAGCAGGAATGGTCTTCCTGATATGGGAGCCACTAAGACCGAAGGTTTGGTGAGGTATCTTTTGATATCCTCATAAGCTTCTTGACAGGTTTTATCCCATACAAAAGAGATACCCTTTTTCATGAGCGGGGTGAACGGTTGACAGCTGCCTGAGAGGTTTGCGATGAATCTTCTGATATAGGTCAGTTTACCTTGCAGACCCCTAAGCTCTTTGAGATTCTTAGGTGGATGCATGCTCTGAATAGGTTTGACCTTGTCTGGGTCAAGATGAATTCCTTTTAATGTGACAATGAATCCTAAGAACTTGCCACTCGAAACCCCCAAGAAGGTTTTGTCAGATTCATTTTCAGTCGATGAGCTCGCATTATATCGAACATTGTTTTCAGGTTGCGAAGATGATCATTCTTATCGCAACTTTTGACAGCAATGTTGTCGACATAGCATTCTACCGTCTTTCAAAGGTGGTCGCAGAAGATTGTACTCATCGCACGTTGATAAGTTGCTCCTGCATTTTTTTAATCCGAAGGGCATCATGGTATAGCAATATACCCCCAACGGTGTCCGGAATGAAGTATGCTTCTCATCCCCTGGGTATATCTTAATTTGATTATATCCTGAAAAGCCATCTATGAAAGACATTCTTTCGAATCCGTAGGTATTGTCAATCATGACATCGATGATGGGCAATGGGAATTCATCTTTAGGGCAGGCTGTATGGAGATTGCGGTAGTCAATACAGATCTGAAATTTTTCCATTCTTCTTAAGAACGGGGACAATATTAGCAACCCAATCTGGATGCTATTCCTCCCATATGAAACCACATGCGATAAGTTTATGAACTTCGGCTTCAATAGCTTCCATAATATTCAGGCGAAATCATCGTTGATGTTGCTTGACTAGCTTAGCGTCAGGCTTGATATTCAGATGATGCATGGCTACTTGCGGATCAAGTCTGGGAATATCTTCATAGTTTCATGTAAAGACATCGATATACTCTCTTACGAGTACTATCAATTCTTCTTTCTCTGTAAGTGATAAGCTCTCACTTATGAAGATGGGTTTAGTGTGATCTTAACTACCCAAGTTAACTCGAATCACATTGTCTTTAGTAGGTGATTCGCGTTGTTCGAATCACTTTTCCCACTAGAAATTCAGTTGCTGAGCCCATGGTTCAACATCAATAGCTTCCCCAGGCTCCAGTTGATTATTTGAAGTCATATTAACGGATAGATTCTTGCAAATCACTCCCACACTAACATCTGACTCCTACTCGGAGGAAGAGGCGGAGCGTGACGGGATCAGTTTGTTATCTTCGGATTGAAACGATGTAGGAGGTGGAGGTGTAACATATCCCAACCCCCTGCGTATTTTATCATAGTAATTTGTCAGTTTCCTTTTTGGAACAAAATTACGTAGAAATCACGTCGCCCTTTTTTGAAATTTAGGCCACTCCCACGCTGCAGGCTGTATCCCATTTTTCTCATCATATGTTGTGCTGATCATGCATAATGGAAAATTTGTGAGGGCTCTGAGTCTGAACTCGAATCTGTGACCATAGACCTTCGTAGTTGGGCTCTACCAAATATTATTGGTGATTGACTCCTTTTGGATGGAGGGATTACGAAGACGGACCCTTTCATACATTCCACAGATGTACTTGGTATGCTTGATTTATGCAAGGGCATGTGTAGAGAGCTATTGGTGACAGATTCAAACAATTCAACACTCGCAGGATAATCAAAGATAACATTATCATTAATCACCCATTCATCATCATCCTCAAAAGGATTATTACATTGAGGATTATTAAAACATGCTACAATTTGTTCACCAACCAAAGTAGCTAGTGTGTCTCCTTCAGACTCTGAATCTGCCTCATTGCCGCTGTCGTCATTGTCAGGCAATGGTTCTTTTGATGTTTTACGGATTTTCTGATATAGGAGAGCATCAGTAAAGTAGTTTTTCACCTCTTTGAACGGTTGTTTCTCAGCGAACACCGTTCGTACCGTTGCATCATTTTGCATGTATTTGAAGCATTAGTACAGAGCAGAGGGAACAATCCAGTTAGCATGGATCCAGGTCATCCTAGCAACAAGTTATATGAAGTGTTAGCGTCAATGACGTAACACGTCACTTCTGATTTCAGGTTCCCGATTCGGTAATGGAGTCAAATTTTTCGAATGGATGGCTACTCCCTACGTTAAAATCATATATCGTAGTAGTGATTGCGGACAAGCGATACATCGGTATACCAAGGAAGTAGATGAGCCTTTTTGGAATAATGCTAAGTGCAGACCCTAGATCAACCTGTACTCTTTCAATGCCCGTCGAACTGATATAGCCGGTATAGTACAAAGGTCGATCGTGTTTGCTATCCTTGAGGAGCATGTCTTTAACTGTAAAAGTAATAGCAGGTACTTTCAACTGTACGTGATGACATTCAAAACATGAGTGTTGAGTGTCGTCTTTAGGGGTTTCTGGCATATATGTCAGAAATGATTCTGAATTAGCTAGTGCATCTCTGAGTGCTTCTCTTATTTTTTTGAGAGGCGAAGCAGCTCGTGTATGGTCATACGAGTGAAGATATTAGCCAGCTGTTAAGTTCCGGGCCTGAAGGTTTCTTCAGGACATGATCAAACCGGACTTCTTTCTGCTTCTCTTTTCTCGAGGTCGGGACTGGAGCTGGCATGGGTACTTGTACTGACGTCGTTTGCTGTTGTGTCTCGTCCGTAATTTTCTCAGACTGTTTCAAGTATGATTTTTCAGATCAAGTACCCGTCGGTTTAGGTACATCAGCCTTCACTGTGCAAGCATGCCTCTCACTTTCAGAATCACTAAGAGAAGTTATTGTCACATTGCCGTCATCCGGCAGGACAGAGATAATGTTGCAGGATTTGCCCTTCGATTTGGATTTCTTCGAATCCCACTATTCGTCTTGGTAAGGTCTGGGTGTATCCAAATGATCTCCCTATTTTTAATGTCAAGGGAACGAGACCCTTAATCTCCTGATATTTAGCTGAAGGATCGTTTATCTCTTACCGTGCTTCAGGGATTGAAAATGACCCATCAGGAACTGTGATTCTTGGGGTCTTGCCGAACTCAAGGGTCATCATGTTTGCTGTGACTTTCGTTTGTTCTGACTTTAGAGTTAGAAGTCCGACATCGACCAAAGCCAGAATTTTGTCCATGAGGACAAAGCACTTGTTAGTAGGATGATGAACCATCCTATGGAAAAGGCAATAGTTGGGATCATTTGTGCTTCCCACTTTGTTAGGGCGTCGAGCCTCTGGCAGCTTCAATTTATTCACTTTTTGGAGTAGGTGGAATATTGTAACCACCTGCTCGTCTTTAAAGGAGTACTGTTTCGGAGGAAACTTAAACTCCTGATTTCGCTCTTCTTTATCTTTGGATTAATGTTCCCTGACAATACGACGGACATAGTCTCTTTCCCTTTGGCTTAGGAAGACTGTGCCATATCGCCGCGCCCTTTATTGTTCATACCTCATTTGCCTTTAGGGTTAGATGGTTCAAACTTTTTAGCCAACTTTTTGGCTATTTCAGCTTGCTCGACAATTCTTTCCACGTATGGGCTTTGACAGCTCCCATATGAATCTCCACTTAGTCCAGAAAATTATGCCTACATGTCTGCAAGAGCATGGGCAATGGCATCCCTGATGGGCACATCAAAGATAAGTTTCTGAGTCGCTCAATATAGTCACAGACAAATTTGTCTTTCCTCTGCACGGTAGAGAGAAGTTTGTCCATGGTTACCTTGGTGTCGTACTTATAAAAATGGGAAAGAAATTGAGTTTCTAAGTTGATCTAGGAATTGACAGAGCCTGGAGGAAGGCTTCAAAACCAGTCAGTCAAATACTACCCCTTCAAGGTACCAATGAATATCCTGGCCATGATAGCATCGTAATCTATAACATTACCAGTCTGAGACCGAAAGTAATAGATGTGCTGGTTTGGCGAGCTCTTACCATCATACGTATGTAACGTAGATGGCTTAAATTTTGGCGGGTATAGTACTGAATCCCATTCAAGTGGGTAAGAACGAGTTATGCCTGCCTTCTTCAATTCATCTCTCTGAGTTAGGGATGCGATCTGAGCTTGGATGCCTTTAAGAACTTCAGCATCGAAGGAAGAACTTTCCTTTGACTTCTCAGTTTTAGGTTTCTCATCAACATTATGTTCCTCCTCATTATGATTTCTCCCAGTATCATTGTTATTTCGGTTGGTAAGGAGTTGAGCAAGTATCTGTTGAATGTTATCCAAGGCTTCTTGCTGGCCTTGGAGGTTTGCTCTTGAGCTTCCAACCGTCGCGAAGGTCATTGATCGGTGTAAAACCGCGCACAAAAAGTGTTATGTTTTGAAATGAAGATTTAAAGTATGTGTGCTTTGGCTTCCTCGATACTTCCGTTATAACATAGAGGCTAAAACGAGTCGAATCCACAAGGATGCGAGGTGATAGAAACTTTATCGGTTGATTCACGTGTTTGTTAAAGATTCTTCAAAGTTTAAAGAATGAAAAGAAAAGAAAGAAAAGAATGAAAAGAGAAGTATACGGTGAAAACAAAGAAGTGGGAAACATAGGAAAGAATGAATTTTGTAGTTTTGTTTATATCTAAAATAAAGTGAAAGAGAAAGAAAACTCACGGCTACTAACTACTAATGACTCCACCAACATGCTAACCTCTTAGTGATAGTTGCCTTATATGTATCATTGGCCATCATTAGTCCTTGTTCAAGAGCTATTCAAAGCATGACCCATATGTAACTCATCACAACCCAACTCAACAAAATAAGTTCAAGCTACACTTAAACCATCAAAACTAAAATTAAGAATGGAGTAAAGTAATGTTAGCTTGTTAGTGGTTAGGAAGTTAGAGTTAGATCCATCATCATGAGCCATCAATGGCTCTTGCAAGAGCAAGGGCAAGTAGAGACTATTAGATTCATGTGAATTATCATCAAAGAATTTAGACTAGTTGGTGGTTAGTAGTTAGTTGCCATGAGAGAAAAACTAGCTAAACATGTAAAAGAGATTAGAGAGAAGAAAAAAAGATAAGATAAGAGAGCACCTTTCATAGATTGTCACCTTCTTTTACAAGCACTCTTGCTTCCCAATATGTACCACTCTCTCTCCCTAATACAAGATCTACAACTAATAAAAAATACAGGGAGGAAGAAGAAGAAAAACTACACTACACTACCTTAAACTATAAAATGAAAATGAAACTACTCCTAAAACTCTGCATATCTCCCTTCTGCAAACCCCAGAGGAGTATTTATAGGCACCAGCGAAGAGGGGGTCAGGGGACAAGAAGTGACCCGAAATGGCGCGCGCGGCGCGGCTGTATAACCGCGAAAACGCGGCCAAAGCCGCGTTTCTGCGGCCATGTGATGGCCGCGCGCGCGGCGCTTCGAGCCACGCGCTGCACTTTTTGTCTCCTGTCAGTTCTGGTGTCCGGTTTCTGGTTTGCAGCCTCTGATTTTGACAGAATCAGTTCTCTAGGTCAATGACTATTTTAATAGCCCTTTAATCACCAATTAAATGGTAATTTTGGTCTTTTTCTTCATTTACACACCATTGACCTAGAATCAAGCAAGTAAGATATTATTAGCAGAATTTATTATCAAATAAATGTGAGATTGTGATAAAAATTATGCAAAATTAGAGACTAATCAAACCCCCACACTGATCTTTTGCTCGTCCCGAGCAAAACAAAACCAAAAACTAAGGAATTATTACACCACTTTCGCAGGTGACGTGATTGCACTGAGCATTTGCAACAAGCCGTTAAACCTCTAAGTTCCCCTTAGAGGAGGAGTTTTGTCTCCTGAGGGTTTTCAATGGATTACACACACAAAATCCATAAAGAAAAAAATCAAATATTAGTATTTTGAAAACGCTTTTTGAAATAGAGAAAAGTGTTGAAGTATTTTGCGAAAATATAAGTGATCCAAGGTCATAGGTTAACCAGAAATTGTTCTTTCTTAAACTAAGTCAAAATGCAAAAAATCTTGTTATAAATTAAATGTAAGAATTTAAAATTGAATTGACTCTTTGAACTTTCATAAAATTCTTAGAAAATATGCACTTTTGTGAACAGTGAAGGTTTTTGGGATATCGACTCTAACTTTCATGCCATTTATTTATATATATATATATTTATTTTTTATTATTTTATTATTTTATCTTTTTTTCCCCTTCTTTCCTTAGTTTTCTTAAGCTTGCTTATTTACCCGGGTAGTGAGCCTTTAACCGGTGACTCCCAAACCAGATGGTCTTAGGGCACCAGATGAGAAAACATCCCTCGGGCTTAAGGACTCGAGTAAACAAGGCCACAAAACTAAAGGGGATTATTTTATTTTTGTCCACCATTTTTGGTATGAATAATCATGCTTCCTGAGGCATAATTACCCAACTTCAATAAGTGGTTTTATTTATCATAAATTTTTATTTTTTAAATATATTTTTATGGCATTTCTAGTCTTTGTTTCAATCCCAAAAATTGTGTAAGTGTGAAGTGCATAAATCTAAGGCAAAAAATTCAAGATCAAATTATCTTTTCAATTTTACTTTCTTATCCTATAATTTAGACAAGATCTATTATTTTGAGTTGGTTTAAAATTTCATAATTTTAGGCCTTCCTAATTCCTAAGATAATCTTAATTTTCTTAAAAATAAATCAAAATCTATTTCTCTTGTTTCAATAAGTTTTGTAAAAAGAAACGAAAAGATTTTTTTTCTTTTTAGATAAAAAGAAGTGTAAAAGAAAGAAAATATAAAGCTAACTATATTAGTAAACCCTCCGCCACACTTATCTCATGCATGGTCCTCAATGCATCGTGAATGTGTAAATACATGAAACAGATGGAGAGGGAAGGAAGATTACCTCAAGGGGGTGGCTCTGGTGGTGGTCGGATTGGGCCAAGCGTTGCGACCCGTTCAAAATAACATGGATCTTGCAGGAACCCACCAATGACCCCTCTGATATGACCCAATAAAAGAATGATGGACTGTATGGTCTTATTGAAAAGTTTATCGCCATCTAATGGCCAATTTTTAAAAATAATTCCTGAGTCATTTCTTCAACAGTCTTGTCCAACAATGAAGTGTGATTTTGAGAGATGAGTGATTTGGACTTAATAGGAGCAAAAACTGATACCGACTCGAGAACTTGACTCAGATCAAGTCGAGAGTCAACAATGAGAGTCGAAATTGGTTCAAAAATAGGGTCCAAACAAAGAATTGATGTTCACACACTTTCCCCACGAATGAAGTGTGATCATAAGAGATTGGTGATTCTATTTCACGGTGAACTGGCACAGGATTCAATGGTGACTCCGGAATAGAGAAAAAAATCTGGTAAGGATACCAGAGTCATCATTGAATCAAAAAGTGAAATAGAATGACCAACTTGAGGTTCAGGATCACCGTCAAGCTCAAGTTCAATTTCGAGAAAAGGATAACTTGTCAAAATGTCAAGGTGGTTTTCAAGATTTTGGGAAAGTTCAAATGGATGTAATGAAATTAAATCTTGATTTTTGTCCACAAAGGAATGTGAATGGGTGAAATGAGCGAGTCAAGTTCAGGAATGATGGGAATCAAAACTGGATCAAGAACGTCACTTATTTCAGGTAACACTATAGGAGTCGATATTGATTCAAGGAATGGACACGAATTGCTAACTTGAAGCTCAGGTTTACATTCATCTTCAATTTCAGAAAATGGATAACTTGCCAAAGTATCAGGAATTGGATGTTGGTCAAGTTCAGGTTGGTATGAGGAAATTAAAGCTGGATTTTCAAAATGGCATGATTCTTGAACATTTGATGGACATGGGAAGTCAATTGTATTTTGCATTATGCGCTCGGTCTCTTGCACGAATTTCATAGTTTTTTCCCACAATGATTTTCCTTTGAGTTGTTCTGGGAAAGAACTACATGAAATTTGGAAATTTTGTGGATATGATGAGGCCATTAGGTTTTCAAATTATTTTTGGGCCTCTATCAGTTCTTCCAACCTCCTTTCCAATGATGATTTTTCTTCAGTTGGTGGTTCAGGAAAAGGAGGATATGAAGAAGAATCGGGGAATGAATTTTGTGGAAATTGTGGACAATGTGGTTGGAAATTTGACTCGGGGTAAGTGAATCCCCATGAACGCTGTGAAGAGTTGAAATTATTTTGAAAATTATGGTCATATGGTTGGGGATATGGGTCATATTGATTCGGATAATCCCAACTCGACATATATTATTGGTTCATGTTGTACATAGCCGGGTTGGAGTTATCCGAGTCAAATAAGGTCGGAGTGAAATATGGATTCATATTATGATTGAAAGAATTATTGTTGTTAAATCCATATCACAATTTACAAAAAAGAAGAAAACAAACAAACAAACAAATAAAGAAAAAGAAAACAAGCCTATACTAGGGTTGACTTAGACCTAGATGACTCCTAACTGGTTAGACTGTCCACGGGGGGTCTATTGTCGGAAGCTGACCACGAGTTAATCGGCCAGGTAGGGGCAAGATCAGTGGGAGATATCCATACCGGAGCAACGGGCCTAATTATGCCAAACCACTGTTCTTCGAGGTTTCGCCTCTCAATCCCCAACCTTAGGCACCGATTTAGCAAGAGTCAAATTCTAACAACTTCCCCCTGAGGTCAATCTCTTAAATGAGTCCGAGATGTCCCTAGGGGCCTATGTCTAGCAAGTTTTATTTAGGCTTGGGTTGTGTGAGTGGGGAGGTGATTTTTTTGGGCCAAGGAAGGGTAATAACTTCCCCACCTTATGTTGTATTGGGTTTTGCCCTTAAGTTTAATTAATGCAAGTGTGTAATATAGATAAGCATGAACACCAAAAAGCGAGTAAATCACTGAAGTGTTTGTCCTATACTATATTCAATGCCATATGTACACCTCCTATTAATATCACAACAACATAAGAACAAAATACAGTATATTAGAATAAAAATTGACACGTGCCTAGATGCAGATGTCTAAACCATTTTAAAGCATCCAATTTTCTGTATTTTAGTTCTTATAATTATTTACAGTGCACAAGTGATATAAACAAAACTTAGCAGCAGAATATAAAAATATACAAGAATTTACCGATTACACTTGAGTAAGTGTGGATTTCTGCAATGCTAAAACTTTAACCTGCACACCAAAAAACAAAGAAGAAAAGTTAACAAACTTGTGAAATCAAACCGTTCCCATCCCCGGCAACGGCGCCAAAATTTGATCGGGGTAAAACCGCGCACAAAAAGTGTATGTTTTGAAATGAAGATTTAAAGTGTGTGTGCTTTGGCTTCCTCGATACTTCCGTTATAGCATAGAGGCTAAAACGAGTCGAATCCATAAGGATGGGAGGCGATAGAAGCTTTAACGGTTGATTCACGTGTTTGTTAAAGATTCTTCAAAGTTTTAAAGAATGAAAAGAAAAGAAAGAAAAGAATGAAAAGAGAAGTGTACGGTGAAAACAAAGAAGTGGAAAACATAGGAAAGAATGATTTTTGTAGTTTTATTTATATCTAAAATAAAGTGAAAGAGAAAGAAAACTCACGGCTACTAACTATTAATGACTCCACCAACATGCTAACCTCTTAATGATAGTTGCCTTACACGTATCATTGGCCATCACTAGTCCTTGGTTCAAGAGCTATTCAAAGCATGACCCATATGTAACTCATCACAACCCAACTCAACAAAATAAGTTCAAGCTACACTTAAACCATCAAAACTAAAAGTAAGAATAGAGTAAAGTAATGTTAGCTTGTTAGTGGTTAGGAAGTTAGAGTTAGATCCATCATCATGAGCCATCAATGGCTCTTGCAAGAGCAAGGGCAAGTAGAGGCTATTAGATTCATGTGGATTATCATCAAAGAAGTTAGACTAGTTGGTGGTTAATAGTTAGTTGCCATGAGAGAAAAACTAGCTAAACATGTAAAAGAGATTAGATAGAAGAAAACAAAGATAAGGTAAGAGAGCACCTTTCATAGATTGTCACCTTCTATTACAAGCACTCTTGCTTCCTAACATGTACCACTCTCTCTCCCTAATACAAGATCTACAAGTAATGAAAAATACAAGGGAGGAAGAAGAAGAAAAACTACACTACACTATCTTAAACTACAAAATGGAAATGAAACTACTCCTAAAACTCTGCATATCCCCCTTCTGCAAATCCCAGAGGAGTATTTATAGGCACCAGCGAAGAGGGGGGTCAGGGGATAAGAAGTGACCCGAAACGGCGCGCGCGGCGTGGCCGTATGACCGTAAAAACGTGGCCAAAGCCGCATTTTCGCGGCCATGTGATGGCGGGCGCGCGCGGCGCTTCGAGCCACGTGCTGCACTTTTTGTCTCCTGTCAGTTCTGGTGTTCGGTTTCTGGTTTGCAGTTTCTGATTTTGACAGAATCAGCTCTCTAGGTCAATGACTATTTTAATAGCCCTTTAATCACCAATTAAATGGTGATTTTGGTCTTCTTCTTTATTTACACACTATTGACCTAGGATCAAGCAAGCAAGATATTATTAGCAGAATTTATTATCAAATAAATGTGAGATTGTGATGAAAATTATGCAAAATTAGAGACTAATCAGTCATCATTACCGTTATCAGCCATATGCACTAACACTCTGTCCGTTCGCACCGAGCTGGCTGTTACTGAAGAGGCATACTCACTATCTTTTCCCTCATCATCAGACCATTGGAATAACCTTTTTATTGGTTCTGGTGATGTTATTCCAGTCGAAGAGGATGGTGTTGGCTCAGAGGCCCTTCAATCTAGTATTGATGATGATTAACTCATGTAATTATAGTTACTAATAATCTTGTGATATTTAGTTTCAGATATTTGATCAAGATATTAGTAGGTGATTATATTCAACAAAGGAGTTTTTGAGGCTTTCACATGGTGATTCAAGAACTCGAGCGTCAAGTTCATATCTAGCACTCAGTTGGGTCAAGCTTGGTGGATCACGTTTGGATTGAGTTGGCTTGGAGACGGCGTTCTACAAGATGGCTTTGGTTTGTTTTAGTATAGTTTGTTTAGATCTCATTATAAAGATTAGATAGTGTGATATGCTCAAGTTCACAACACACACAAAAGTTTTCAAGATTCTAGTTTCATGTTTATTGGTTTTTAGTTTTCAGTTTAACGATCTTGGTTTTCATGAATAGATAGAATCAAAATAAGTTTACATGGTTTAATGTATATTAGATTTGATCTATATACATCTATACCTCATACACTTAGAAAAACTTATTTTGATATGCCTATTCATGTGTTTGGAGTTTTGTATTTAAACAAAACTTATTTTTGGATTTAATGTCAAAAGCATAGATATAAATTCTTTACATGTATATTGGATTCTCTCCATATACAATATGCTTCAAAGTTGTTTCAATATCATGTTTTTTGTATTTGCATGAGTTTTGGAGAAAACAAATTTCTATTTCAAAAATCCTATTTTTGGAAATACGGTTTTTGGTTTAAGGCATATTTTCGAAGTCACAAAAATGGTTACAATAGTTTGAAATATGTGTTGAATTTTTATCACACATGTTTGTATTTCAAAGATAATACAAGAACTGATTTTTGTGAAATTTATGTGATTTTATGGATTTAATTAATAATAAAAACCTAAGTTTTTAAGTCCTGAAAATATCCCTGCCAGGCTCTGGCGGTCGACCGGGACGGTTGACCGAACCAGTAGTCGGTCGACCGTTCTGGTCGACCGGTTTAAATGGGACGTGCACAAAGGCCAAGTGACTTGGCCAGTCAACCGTGCGGTCGACCGACTGAGATCACCCCACTCTCGGGTAGGGGCGGTCGACCGGGCGGTCGACCGTGCGCTTTGGCCCGGTCGACCGAAGGCTCAACGGTCAAAAATATGACCGTTGGCCGGTCGACCGGAAGGGCAAACTGGCCCTTTCCAGCTGCCAACCGACAGAATTTTGTGGGGGTTATAAATACCCATTTGAGTTGTTTCTTAACAAGTTTTTCAAGAGCAAAAATTCTCATTCATTCTAGTGTTTATACTCAAGTTTTCAAAAGAGTTTTTTAAGTCAAAAAGATTTATTTTTATTTGTTTTTAAGGGTTGAAAAAATCAAAGAAAAATAGAGATTTGGGATATTTGTTTTGTTCTTCATTTCTATCAAATACCAAGTTATTTTCTCAAGTATTTTTCTTTGTTATTTGATTTCCAAACACCTTGATTTCTCACACTTGAGCTTATCTATCTATCCTATCTATAGGATCATTGTTTGGTGAGAAAAAGATTGGTTTGTGGTAGAGATAGACCGCCAAGTTGTAAACCTTCCATCTTTGTGGCATCCCTCTAGTGAGAGGTGATAGTATTGGTATTCCTCTAGTGAGAGGTGATTGTGGAAGTGGTACTTGCCTTCTTCTAGTAAGAGGTGGAGATTGTATTGGAATCCCTCAAGTGTGAGGTGATTGTAGTTATTGTTTGACTAAGTGCCTATCTCTCACTTGTGAGGTTAATATTGTGATTGTGCCTTGCCTCTAAGTGTAGAGGTTATTTTTTGTTGAGAGAGGAGTTGTGTACTCTAACATTGTAATTGCCTCAAATCCTCAGTGGAGCTTCCCTGTATGGGAAGTCCTGTATGGACGCGTTAATGTAAATCCTTCTGTGTGAAGGCAGGGACGTAGAGCTGGGTGCTCGAACCTTTAAACATATCTCGGTGTTTGTGTTTGATCCACTTTCTCTAAACTCTCTCTTACATTGTGCATTGCATCTTATTGTCATATCATATATATATGCGTGGTTTGATTGTGTGCCCATACTTGTGTTAAACCAAGAGAGCTTCATATAGCACCTCAACTCTTATTCAGAGGAATCAAGAGGAGTTAGTCTAGAGCTCTTCACGGGAATTCGGCTACACTTTTTGGTTACACTAAGTGTGTTGCAATTTGTTTTTAAATTTCGCATTATTTTTCATAGATTAGCCTTACACCTATTCATCCCCCTCTAGGTGTACTTTCAATTGGTATCAGAGACTACGCTCCTAATATTAGGTTTAACCACCTAGGAGTGAGATCTTGGTTAGCTAATCTACATTTGTATTTGCATTTGCACACATATAGTTTGCACTCATGGATAGCCCTCCCATGTTTGATATTTCTAAACTTGATCTATGGAAGGTTAGAATGACTTGGCATTTAAAAGTCATATGTTATAAAGTTTATCTTGCCATTACCAAGAAATCCTACCTTAGTAATAGCATGCATATAGAGGCCAATGCACAAGCCCTAAAGGCACTTAGAGCATCACTTAGTAAAGAATATTTAAATATGGTTTCTCATTGTGATTCCACTTTTGCAGTGTGGAACATCTTGACCTCTCCAAAGCTTCAATTGCCAATCCAAGTGGAGAAGGAATCTAGTGGAGAAGAATCCGACCAACGTTGCTTCATGGTCTAAGAGAATGACTCCCTTGAGGTACATTCGGATACTCAACTAGATAGTACTAGTTCTTCTTGTGATGAATATATTAATGCTGATGTATTGAATGAAAAGCTATCTACTGTTTGTGAGAACCTCTTTAAATATAAAGTCTTGAAAAAGAAAACTTTTAAATTAAGTAAAGAAAATAAAGAGTTATTTTCAAAGCTTGAATTGACTTTGCAAGAAAGAGATGAAATTTTAAATGAACGGGATTTACTGATGTCTAAACTTGATCTTGCCCTAAATGAAAACAAGATCTTGAAAAGTAAAAATGATTGTGAAAATGTTTTAAAGAAAAACGAGGATTTAACTTTAAAACTTAATTTTGTCATAAAAGAAAATGAATCTTTGAAGAAGAAAATTGTTTCTATTTCAAATGAACTTGATTTGGTTTCAAAGAAAAATACTACTTTGAAAAATGATGTAGATTCACATGTTTGTCATGCTAGTGTAGCTTCTTCATCTAGCATACCATTGCATGCACCTCTTCTTCTTCCATGATTGAAAATGATATTTATTTGTTAAAGAAGAGCGTGGATTATTTGGGCTCCACTTTGAGCCAATGTGCCATAAGCCATACACGTTTGGAATCTATGTTTCGCAAGAAACAAGCTCCTCCTTTGCATGCACACCATAAACGGCATACACATGCTCCTCACGTTCATACACATAACAGTATGTATGCTCATGTGTACACATGTACACATTGTGGACATAAGGGCCACCTTGCTAAATTTTGTTATGATAGGATACATGATTCTAATTTAGCAAATAAATTTATTTGGGTTAGGAAAGGAGCTAACCCCCGTGGAACCAAAAGAATATGGGTACCAAATACCACTCCTATTTTATTTGATGTAGTTGTGGACTCTCACATGACGTGAGAGTGATGGTGCCTTGAGGTGGATGCGTTCCGAGCTTAAAGATGACAATTTGGATGCATTACTTTCAAGGGGTGTTTGGTAGGAGGACCACCTTGGTTTGGAGAAATAAGAGAGTTGCCCTCGTGGTTTTGGCAACGATCTCTTACTTTCATTTATGTTTACATGCTTTTCATGTCATTGATTTATAGTATGTTTTGATTATTATGATAAATGCCATGATAGTTAGACCTATGCCATACATGCATAGTATTTGAGATACACCCATGTTCATATGGACCCATATTTTGTGTTCTCACATATGTTTAGCTATTATACATATCATAGCTCTAATAACATGTGCATTTACCATAATGATCATATAAGTTTTGTTTTAATTTTACGCTTCATGATTTTATTACAGTTTAGATGTTAGTTTTCATTAAAACTTAAGTATATACTTGTACAACTAGTGAGCCACAAATAGATTATTATATGTTTGTGCCTAGATGCTCATTTGTACTCATTAGATGTACTAGTATAGTCTAGTTTTGATGATTCATACATTTTGACTTGTATTCTATTTTGTGCATGTTTTCGTATATGTCTAACTTCATGTATATGTCTATTTTGTCTAAACTAATAGTTATACATATACATCCATGAGCCACTTACCTTCATGCATATATTTTTGTGGACTCATTCATGTTTAGATACTCTAGTTTGTACAAAACATACATATGACTTGAAGTTGTATTTTTAAAAATTAAATTTTAATGATTTTCATGTTTTAAGGCATTTCACATTGAGCATATTGCCTATTTTCATGATTATATTTTTCACATAACTCTTATACACTCACTTTACTTAATGTTTCTCATGACTTTATTTTCATGAGTATAATATATGCTTTATAGATTTTGAGTGTTGATGATCGTGTGACTTACATGATTTTCATGAAAAATATTTTTTGTTTTATTCCTTACTTAAGGATTTCGTACTAGTTTACAATTTTATCATATAACTAGTTGCGGTATTCTTCATGTGGTAGAGTTTTCAAACGTGTTATAATTATTTTCAAACTTATTTTTGAAAACCCCTACCCTTTAAAGGGCGGTTGGTTGGGCAACCATGCCTTGTATGCTCTTAATTGAAAATCTTTTAAACTTGTGCATGAAGGGTGATAGGTATGAGTTATACATTTGATTTTCATCATGTTTTCAATTGGTATCCCAATTGACATTTTTTTGTGTATACTCATAATTGGTTTTCAATATATGTATGCTTCATAACTTCAAAAATATCAATTTCTATTGATATTCACATTTTCATACATATATATTATGCTAAGCTTGATTCTTAATAATCATTAGTTTTCATATTGGTATTTTACAAGCTTATGCATCATTTTCTTTGGTATTTTATAAAGAGGGAGAAAACTTTATACTTTAGTTTTCAATCAATTGGTATCCTACTCCAACACTTTATGATATAAAATAAAATGAAAAATATTTTAATTTGGAGTAAGCCAACATTTGCAATTTTGGTATCAAAAATATTAAATTGACTTTATTCTAAATTTGGTATCATTATTGTAAATGATTTGTCTTAACCAAATAGTTGGTTTCTTTTTCAATTGATGTCATGTTTCATTTTTTTAAATTGGTATCAATGTTTCTGTAAAAATTACTTTCATTTGATATCAACATTACATGATGTTTTCAATTGATATTGTTTTTAAGATAGTTTCTTTGATATCAACACTAGTTTGGTATATTAAAAATATTATTTTCTTTCATTAGTTTCTTTGGTATCACGAACATATGTTTTATTTACATTTGGTATCATGTTTTACACAGTTATGTATCTTTTAATTGGTACATATTTTTATTGATATCAAAGCATACAATATTTTATTTTCCATGGGTATCAAAATCACTAGATAGTTTCCCATTGGTATATTTAAAATGTTTTATTTATTTTCTATTGGCATCATAATTTGGTATCAATAGGTTTTGATATGTATTACTTATATGCAAGGGGAGCTTAACATCTTTCTTATATATAGATTCATGTTGAGTGTATCTCATATTGAGAAGCTTGACCGTTTTTCTTTATGACTTACACGTGTGTAGGAGGAGCTTTACATCTCCTTTTATTCATTGCATATTATGCTTTATGTGGTTAGAGTTTAGTCATCTCTTTTCATATAAATGCATGCATGTAGGGGGAGTTAACTCCACGTCTCTCCTCTTCATGGATGTATATAGCATATACACTTTATTGTTTTGATTTATGACAAGATAAATATGATTTATATGTTTGCACCCCTTTGTTGATGAATTGACAAAAAGGAGGAGAGAAATTTGAAGTTTTATATGCATGTTTGAGAGAAATTTAGAGTTTATATGCATGTTGTTTTTATATGCATGTTTGTTCATTGATAACTTTCTTTGGTATCAAGAGTATCTTTTGTTTATTGTTGTTTATTGGTATCAAGAGTATTTTATGTTGTATCTTTTGATTGGAATCAAGAACATGTTTTATTTCATTGATATCAAATATCATATTTATGCATATTTATGTTTAGCATTCATTGCATATCTTTATGTTTATTTGCTATGCATGAGTTAAGGGGGAGCTTCTATGAAGCTTAACTTTAATCTATGCATATTTAACTCCATGAGTTTTGTCATCATCAAAAGGGGAGATTGTTGGCCCAGAGGCCCTTCATATGTAGCACTCAGTTGGAGTCAAGCTCGGTGGATCACGTTTGGATCGAGTGGACTTGGAGATGGAGTTCTACAAGAAAGCTTCGGTTTGTTTTAGTATAGTTTGTTTAGATCTCATTGTAAAGATTAGATAGTGTGATATTGATTGGTCTCTAATGTTGCATATTTAATATCATATTTCCATACTTATTTTAGAATAAAAGTCTGCATTGTCCTAATTAATTGCTTAATTTATTTACAGGCCCATTCTTTAAGGAGATGAAGAGAAATGAGCCCAAAGCCCACAAAAATTCTGAATTAAATCAGAGTTAATTCACACTCAGTAAATCAGGGAAAAATCAAGAGGTTGAAAACTGGTTGAGAAGAATCCTCTCAGAATCGATCGGTTGAAGCAAAGATCAAGCAAGTTTGATTCAGATTCTGACTGGATACATTTTAGTATTCGAATCATAACTTTTGCTATAGAATCTCAATTCTAATGATTCAAGATGATCCAGAAAGCAGACTGACAGAGCTACAAATCTTATGTTGATCATTATTTCTAATTCTGTCAGTTGTTAAGTGATATTCAGCAATCAACAAGCCCACAAACAGTAGATCAGAACTGAATATCCACCTCTACCCCTCCATTTCTCCTATAGATACCTGCACTCAAAGGCAAAAGGGAGGCCAATGCAGAGTTAGGATTTTAGACTAGTTCCTCCATTTTGTAGTTTAGTTTTTACTTTTATGTAACTTGTATGTAGCTTAGGGTAGAAGAAGATTCATGTAAGTAAGAGAGAGGGGCTGCTGATGTTGAGAGTGACACCGACGATGTACCCTACTCCTTTCTTTCATTGTCTCAGCAAGTAATAAAGGTAAATGCTTTGTTTGTTTTCTATTCTGCTTTACTTTACATTTGTTTTTGCTTCTCTCTTCCTCTTCTACTTTACCTTGGTTGTTGTTGAAGTGTACAAGTGAATTCCAAAGCAAGTCTAACTAAGCTACGTGAGAGCCAGCGATAGTTCATGAAGACGTTCTCCTCTTCCAAGCTCCGCATCACTTCGTTCTTCTTATGCTTGATGATATAATGTGCACGGGGACCGAGCTCGAGTTTATGATCTATGCGTTGAACGCCTCCGAAGCAAAAAGGTAGAACTTGCAAAAAGGTTTCCAAGTAAGTCATCAATCAACCTAGGTAAGTATCTCTTTACTTCTTTTCTTTTCTTTCTTAGTTTAGATCACCAACCACTTCTTACAAATCGTTTTCATTCTTCTCCACTTCATTGTACATAGTCGCTTTTCATCGTTTTCTGATTTTCCACCTTCTTCATCCTTCGCTTTCTTCTTAACTTTAACCTTTAACTTTCTTTTTCTTTTTCTTAACTTTAAAAACAGAGAAGAACCTTCGCTTATTTTCATAAGATTTCAATAAAGAACCATAAAGCTTCCATCGCAAACCCTCCTTGTGGATCACGACCCGCATTAGCCACTTGCTATAGCGGAAGTATTGAGCACTTGCACGTTTTTATTATAAGATCTGAAAATCCGTATTTTTTGTGCAGGTTTAGCCTCAATCAAATTTTGGCGCCGTTGCCGGGGAGGGTAACATGTTTTTTTATTGAAATCTGAATTTTTCTTGCAAATCTTTTAGAACTAAACGATTTTTCTTCTCTGTTGCAGGTTACAGGGCAAGCAAAGCAGAAGATTATTATTGCAGTAACATACAAGTGGCCTTGGGCCTCTGCTCCAAAAAGCAGAGACCAAGGGCCCTCTGAATTGCCGCATTTTCACGGCAAAAGCCGCGGATCCGCGGCAATAAAGAGTTGACTACTAACAGGTTTTTGCAGGGCTTCTAGCTTTACAAATTCTAGTTTGCTGCAATTATTTATTTCTTATTTGCCATCACAAAAACCTGCTAATAATCAACAGTAAAAAGTTTGTTGCAAAAGTTAAAAATTGACTAGACGTTTGCATTTTAGGCACGCGTATTTTCAATTCATTTTTTACTGTTGAAGAGTGCTGGAGCAAGGTATGTATGCATAGCATATAGTTTAGGAAACATTCTTGGGTGATTTTGCTTTTGAATGCTACTTTCCTATATCTTGCACACTTACACGAATAAATTCTAAGGGCACTAACCCATAACAAGATAAGGTGGGGATTTAATCACCCTTCCTTAGCCCAAAAATCAGATTTCAAGCACTCACTAACCCAAGCCTAACTAAAATTGAGTAGACGTTGGCCCTAGGGACATCTTGGACTCAATTAGGAGATTATCCTAAGGGGGAAAAATGTTGGAATCTAACTCCTGCAAAATCAGTGTCTAGGAAAGGGATTGAGGGCCGAAAGCCCGAAGGTTGGTGGTTATTTAATTAAGGAACGTCTTTGACGGAAAACCTCCCACCAACCTTGCCCTGACCTGGCTGATTAGCTTGTGGTTAAAGTCTACATTAGACCTCCAGTGGACAGTCTAACCAGTTAGGAGTCGTCTAGGTCCTAAGTCTACCCTAACTTAGGCTAGAATTTTTTCTTTTTGTTTGTTTATTTGTTTGTTTTTCTTTGTTTGTATTCTATTGTGTGATATGGACTATAATAATAATTTTTTCAACTATAATAATAATCCATATTACACATCAAACTCTTTTTCGGATATTACCAACCCGGCATATCATGACTTTAACCAACCTAGTGTGCCGGATTGGTCTTATCCGAATCAATATGACCCATACCCCCCATCTAATAACTATAATTTCCATAATGACTTCAACTCTTCATCGAGTCAGTGGGGATTCACCTCCCCCGAGCATAATTTCCAATCACCTTGTCCTCCTTCTCCACCTAGTCCACAATATTTTCACGAGTCATACTCAGTTCCACCCGTCCAAAATAAGAAACCATCAATTTTGGAAATGAGTATGCGTGAGTCCAAACACAAATCCCAAGATCTGATGGACTCACAATTTCACTACCACTTCCAAGACAATTCTTCATCTTTCATCAAAACAATGAACATATCACCTATGAAGAGATGCTTGAATCCATGACTCAGGCTCAAAACACTCGTAATCGTGACATAGATATGATGGTCGAATCACTACGTTCCCATCGTCCTGATGTCACTAACCATTCTGTTAGAGCCGATGAGTCATGTAGTTTTAGAAATCAAGATTCTATTTCAGAACAACCATGTGAACTTACCCAAACTCCAAATGATATTGATAGTTTGGCTAGTTTTCCTTTTCCTGAAATAGAACTTGAAAATGATTATGATCCTGAACCCCAACTTAGTGATTCAATTCTATTTCCTGATTCGATTATGACTCCAGTATCTTCACCTGACTTTAATCTTTTTCCGGAGTCAACATTGGATCCTGTACCAATTCATAAAGAAATTGAATCACCCATCTTTGAGGATCATTTTGAACTTGACCAACTTTACAATTTTGAAAATCCCATGGATAAATTGGCAAGTTCTCCAATTTTTGATATTGAACTCAATGAGATATGTGACCTAGATTCTCACATGTGTGATCCAGTTCAACTTTTTGAATCAATATTGACTCCTGTTTTATTACCAAACTTGAATAATATTCTAGAGTCAGTTTTGATTCCCCCACCTACAATTCCTGAACTGGAATCACCCATATTAGGTCACATCCCATTGTTGGAAAATACATGTGGACTGGAGTTTCAATTTTGACTTGGACCCAATTTCTGAACCTATTTCGACTCCTGAACCTTTACTTGACTTAAGTCACCTTCCTGAGTTGGTATTAGTTCCTGTCCTTCCTGAGTCCAAGTCAACTGTTCTATCATTTCATACTCCATTCTGGGACGAGGTGGTTGACAAATTTGACTCCGAAATCAATTATGGAATTTGGAAATTAGATGGGGTTAAATTTTTAATAAAAATTCTTAATGGATTTATCTTTTTAGTGGGTCATATTAAAGATAGTGCTGGTGGGTTCCTTCGAGACCCAAGAAAAGTGGATTGGGCCATGTTTCGTGGACCAATCAGACCACCACCGGAACCACCACCTTAAGGTAACATTTTCCTTCCCTTTCGTCTTTTTCATGCATCTATGCATTAATTCATACATTGAGGACAATGCATGAGATAGGTGTGGGGAGGGTCTAACATAACTTTTCTTTTTTCTTTAAAAAAAAAAAAATTGACATTTTTCTTTACTTTTAAAAAACTTTTGAAAAATAGAAACAATATTTTGACTTATTTTTGTAAGAAATTAAGTTAATTTTAAGGAATAGGAAAATCCAAATTAGGATTTCTTATACTTGGTCAAAATAAGATAATTTGTTTGATTTTTAGGGTTAGGAAGATAATTTGTCAAAGTAATTTAGTCTTGATCTTTACCTTGATGAAATATGCATACTTCATACACTTACACACTTAGGGTTCAAAAACAAAGATTCTTATGCCTTATAAAAAATATATATATATAAAAAAAAATGAATAAGTCTAATTATTGATTAGCTAGGTGCTTTGCCTAAGCAAGCCTTAGTATTTATGCGAAAGATAATTAGATAAAAAAAAATGAATAAGTCTAATTATTGATTAGCTAGGTGCTTTGGCCTAAGCAAGCCTTAGTATTTATGCGAAAGATGATTAGATCCTCTGATTAAGCTGGGTGTCTGTGCCTAATAAAGCATGAGTATTCACGCCTAAAAGAGGTTCATATAATAAAATCCTTAGTTTTGTGGCCTTGTCTGCTCGAGTCCTTAAGTCCTAGGGGTGTCTTCTCACCTGGTGCCCTAAGACCGTTTGGTTTGGGAGTCATCGATTAGAGGCTCGTTACATGGGCAGATTAGAAAGCCTAATAGAACTAAGGAATAATACCAAAAAAAAAAAAGTAAAAGTATATATATAAATAAGTAAGGCATAAGAGTTAGAGTTAATGAACCCTTAGTCAAAATTTTCACAGTCACAAGGTGCATATGACTTAGGGTAAAGTAATAGACTAGATGAGAAGTACAATTTGACTCCTTACTTTGATTGATAACAAATTTTTGAATAGAGACTAAGTTAGGAATAAAAAATTCGGGTTTCCTATAACTTATAGATTGCTTAGATCTTACAATCATATTTCAAATATTTTTCTCTTTCAAAATGCTTTTCGAAAATACTAACTCTTTATTTCCCTTTCTTTATGGATTTGTGGGTGCAATCCGCTGAAAACCCTCACGAGACAAAACTCGTCCTCTAGGGGAAACCTAGAGGTTTAACGGCTTGTTGCACATGCTCAGTGCAATCGCGTGACCTGCGAAAGTGGTCTAATAATCCTTAGTATAGTTTAGTTGTTTTGCTCGAGGACGAGCAAAAGATAGGTATGGGGGTGTGATTGGTCTCTAATGTTGCATATTTAATATCATATTTCCATACTTATTTTAGAATAAAAGTCTGCATTGTCCTAATTAATTGCTTAATTTATTTAGGCCCATTCTTTAAGGAGATGAAGAGAAATGAGCCCAAAGCCCACAAAAATTCTGAATTAAATCAGAGTTAATTCACACTCAGTAAATCAGGGAAAAATCAAGAGGTTGAAAACTGGTTGAGAAGAATCCTCTCAGAATCGATCGGTTGAAGCAAAGATCAAGCAAGTTTGATTCAGATTCTGACTGGATACATTTTAGTATTCGAATCATAACTTTTGCTATAGAATCTCAATTCTAATGATTCAAGATGATCCAGAAAGCAGACTGACAGAGCTACAAATCTTATGTTGATCATTATTTCTAATTCTGTCAGTTGTTAAGTGAATTCAGCAATCAACAAGCCCACAAACAGCAGATCAGAACTGAATATCCACCTCTACCCCCTCCATTTCTCCTATAAATACCTGCACTCAAAGGCAAAAGGGAGGCCAATGCAGAGTTAGGATTTTAGACTAGTCCTCCATTTTGTAGTTTAGTTTTTACTTTTATGTAACTTGTATGTAGCTTAGGGTAGAAGAAGATTCATGTAAGTAAGAGAGAGGGGCTGATGTTGAGAGTGACACCGACGATGTACCCTACTCCTTTCTTTCATTGTCTCAGCAAGTAATAAAGGTAAATGCTTTGTTGTTTCTATTCTGCTTTACTTTACATTTGTTTTTGCTTCTCTCTTCCTCTTCTACTTTACCTTGGTTGTTGTTGAAGTGTACAAGTGAATTCCAAAGCAAGTCTAACTAAGCTACGTGAGAGCCAGCGATAGTTCATGAAGACGTTCTCCTCTTCCAAGCTCCGCATCACTTCGTTCTTCTTATGCTTGACGATATAATGTGCACGGGGACCGAGCTCGAGTTTATGATCTATGCGTTGAACGCCTCCGAAGCAAAAAGGTAGAACTTGCAAAAAGGTTTCCAAGTAAGTCATCAATCAACCTAGGTAAGTATCTCTTTACTTCTTTTCTTTTCTTTCTTAGTTTAGATCACCAACCACTTCTTACAAATCGTTTTCATTCTTCTCCACTTCATTGTACATAGTCGCTTTTCATCGTTTTCTGATTTTCCACCTTCTTCATCCTTCGCTTTCTTCTTAACTTTAACCTTTAACTTTCTTTTTTTTTCTTAACTTTAAAAACAGAGAAGAACCTTCGCTTATTTTCATAAGATTTCAATAAAGAACCATAAAGCTTCCATCGCAAACCCTCCTTGTGGATCACGACCCGCATTAGCCACTTGCTATAGCGGAAGTATTGAGCACTTGCACGTTTTTATTATAAGATCTGAAAATCCGTATTTTTTGTGCAGGTTTAGCCTCAATCAGATATGCTCAAGTTCACAACACACACAAGTTTTCAAGATTCTAGTTTCATGTTTATTGGTTTTTAGTTTTCGGTTTAACCGATCTTGGTTTTCATGAATAGATAGAATCAAAACAAGTTTATATGGTTTAATGTATATTAGATTTTATCTATATATATCTATGCTTCATATATTTAGAAAATCTTATTTTGATATTGCTATTTATGTGTTTGGAGTTTTACATTTAAACAAAACTTACTTTTAGATTTAATGTCAAAAACGTAGATATAAATTCTTTACATGTATATTGGATTCTATCCATATACAATATGCTTCAAAGTTATTTTGATATCATTTTTGTGTTTGCATGAATTTGGAGAAAACAAATTTCTGTTTCAAAAATCCTATTTTTGGAAATATGGTTTTTGGTTTAAGGCATATTTTATAAGTCACAAAAATGGTTCAAATAGTTGAAATATGTGTTGAATTTTTATCACACATGTTTGTATTTCAAAGATAATACAAGAACTAATTTTGTGAAATTTATGTGATTTTATGGGATTTGATTAATAATAAAAAATTAAGTTTTTAAATCCTAAAAATATCCCTGCCAGGCTCTGGCGGTCGACCGGTGACGGTCGACCGGACCAGTAGTCGGTCGACCGTTCCGGTCGACCGGTGTGCACGGGACGTGCACAAAGGCCAAGTGACTTGGCCGGTCGACCGTGCAGTCGACCGACTGAGACCACCCCACTCTCGGGTGGGGGCGTCGACCGAGCGGTGATCGTTCGCTTTGGCCGATTGACCGGGCGGTCGACCAGAGGCTCAATGGTCAAAAATATGACCGTTGGCCGGTCGACCGTTACGGCAAACTGGCCATTTCCAGCTTCCAACGGGCAGAATTTTGTGGGGGTTATAAATGCCCCCATTTGAGTTGTTTCTTAACAAGTTTTTCAAGAGCAAAAGTTCTCATTCATTCTAGTGTTTATACTCATGTTTTCAAAAGAGTTTTTAAGCCAAAAAAATTTATTTTTATTGTTTTTAAGGGTTGAAAAATCAAAGAAAAATAGAGATTTGGGATATTTGTTTTGTTCTTCATTTCTATCAAATACCAAGTTGTTTTCCAAGTATTTTTCTTTGTTATTTGATTTCCAAACACCTTGATTTCTCACACTTGAGATTATCTATCTATCCTATCTATAGGATCATTGTTTGGTGAGAAAGAGATTGGTTTGTGGCTGAGATAGACCACCAAGTTGTAAACCTTCCATCTTTGTGACATCCCTCTAGTGAAAGGTGATAGTATTGGTATCTGTTGGAACTTACTTTTAATGATACATTTGTGAAGCCATTTCAATGGAGCTCTTTTGCACAAGCCTATTCAAGAGTTCTACATGATCAAGACTTCTCAAAGAGAGTTGATAATAATGTGTATTGTAACGGTTGATAGCATGTTAAAAGCCTTGAAGTACACACACATCATAACCTATTAGTCGACTTATACCCATTTGTAGTCGACTTATACATAGTATAGTCGACTAGATTTGTGTCCTGAATATATACCAACTCTCTACTTGCATTATTAGTCAACTTAACAGTATTCCTAGTCGACTAATAAATGTTATAGTCGACTTATACCTTCCTTCTAGTAGACTAGTTTCAGTTTTCAAAAACTTGTCCTGTGATTTCAACTTGATCTAGTCGACTTGGTCTTTTCTATAGTCGACTAACCTAGTCAAATTTGCCTAGACTAGTCGACTAACCCCATACCCCTAGTCGACTAATGGCAGTTTCTGACTGTTGGACAATTTCAGTTTTCTAATATTTTCTTCAACGTTATCCAACGTTTAAACATTCAAATTCGTCCTAATAACTACCCTAACTAGCCATAGAGTTCAGCTATAAATAGGGTTGTCATCTTAAGGTTAAAACACCAATTCAAATCTATAGTTTTCTGACCAAAAATCTTGCCAAAATTCTGGTCCTCTGAAAACTGTTTTCCACCTTCTGTTTCTTCACCAATTGCTACTCCAAAGTGAAGATTTCTAAAAGTCCACCTATAATAGCCCTTGTCCACGATCACATACTGAATCAAGGCTTATAGGAAAGTTTGTAATTACTCAAAAGATGCATTGTACAAGAGCGTTTTCTTGGGGTAGAGAGAAGTTGTACAAGGTGTTGTGGTCTTCTTGATTGTAAGAAGAGTTGTATACAATTGGCAAAGGGGATTTATCAAGTGGGATACAAGGTGTTGATTTTGGGTGTACAAAGTCAAAGGATAAAGGAAAATCTCAAGCGGGTGGCTTGGGGACTGGATGTAGGTCACAAGGACCGACCAGAATAAATCACTCGTGTTTACGTTTGCTTAACTTTTCTGTGATTTATTTTCCTTATTGTAAGTACGTTTATTTCTTTAACACTAATATCCTTGTGTGAGTGTTGACATTGTATTTTAGATCCACACTTGGCATCATCTTGGGACCAACAGTATCCCTCTAGTGAGAGGTGATTGTGGAAGTGGTATTGTCTCCCTCTAATAAGAGGTGGAGATTGTGTTGGAATCCCTCAACTATGAGGTGATTGTAGTTGTTGTTTGGCTAAGTGCCTATCCCTCACTTGTGAGGTTGATATTGTGATTGTGCCTTGCCTCTAAGTGTAGAGGTGTTTTTGTTAAGAGCGGAGTTGTGTACTCCAACATTGTAATTTGCCCAAATCCTCAGTGGAAGTTCCCTGTGTGGAAGTCCTGTGTGGACAAATTAGTGAAAATTCTTCTGTGTGAAGGTGGGACATAGAGCTGGGTGCTCGAACCTCGAAACATATCTCAGTATTTGTGTTTGATCTACTTTCTCTAAACTATCTCTCTTACATTGTGCATTGCATCTTATTGTCATATCATATATACATGCTTGGTTTGATTGTGACCCATACTTGTGTTAAACCAAGAGAGCTTAATATAGCACCTCAACCCGTATTCAGAGGAATCAAGAGGAGTTAGTCCAAAGCCTTTCACCAGGAATTCGGCCACACTTTTTGGTTACACTAAGTGTGTTGCAATTTGTTTTTAAATTCTACATTATTTGTCATAGATTAGCCTTATACCTATTCACCCCCTCTAGGTGTACTTTCAGATGGCTGCTCATAATTGTAGGGTATTGCCACCCTATATCTGGTGTTTCAGAATACACCTTCTCTTTTATCAAAACTTGGCCTAAGCCAGGGTTATAGTCTGGGTCTAAAGAATTGAACGAAGGGGAGTTAGCACCACGCGGTGCTCGTCTGCCCTTATGCGGCTCACGTCCCCTTCCTATCATGTTGACGGATGTAGAGGGCAGATCTGGTAGATTTTGTGATTTGTTCCTTTTGTGATGCTTCGTAGGAGCTCGCTCCGATAGTCGATTAAAAACTGACTGTCAGTTTGGAAGGGTGGCAGGGACTGGTCCTAGTCGGCAATGGACTGAATGGACCATCACCAACTGACATCCCACTAGTTCACAACAAGAGGGAGAAGTATGGAGTAGTTCTAACTTTCGCTTGTTAGTTAAGAACTCTCGCAGGTCGGGTTAACTGAGTTTAAGCGATCCAGCGTGGAGACTCGAGCGGATCGCGCACTAGTCTGTTCAGGTGACTTTGAGATTGCCTTTTTGCTTAAAGCTCTTTTTGCGGGAGCGGACTTAGCACTAGAGGGCTTTGGAAGCGAGGCTCGGGATGATGCCTCATTCTTTGCATTATCGCGGAGGCAATTAGCACTGCGTAGTGCTTTAGTCCTAGCTTCGCGGCTGAGAATTCTAGTAGCACCCTTAGACGCTGAAGCTGCATAAGCACCGCTATTAGAGCCCAGAGATGATCCCTTAAATCCGCTCTGAAGCGCAGACTTAGCGCCGGAAGATTTTGAGAGCGAAGTCATAATGACTTTGCTTTTAGCACGCTGTGGTGCTTTGTTCTTGGCCTTGTAGCAAAGGTAGCTAGCACTGTTGAGTGCTTCAGTTCCAGCATTACGGCTGAGAACTTTGTTAGTACCCTTAGGTACTGGCGCTGTGTTAGCCACGCCATCAGTCGCTTCGCTCGTGAGAACAAGGTTGGCACAAGGGGTCACTGCTCCTAGATTAGGCGAAGGCAAAGATACCAATTTAGCCTCGCGGCTAATATCCTTGGCAATGCTGTCAAACTGGGTAGACATTTTGCCTTTGTCTTCACGTGATAGGCAAAGTTTTGGTGGAACTTCACTTGAAGCTTCACACGGAGCTTTCTGCTTCGGCCTCCGCATCTGCTTGGGAAATGAAGTTGTAGGTTCGCAGGGAACCCGACTAGCCTTGCGTAAGGCACTTTTAGCCTCAGTTGAGACTGAGAGGAGTTAGGAAGAGGCTCTTCCAGCTACTCACCTGGCTAAGACTAACTTCTGCTCTGAAGCCTTGGCCACAGAGATCCTCCTGTGCTTCCGAGCGTGGAGCACTGGACTACCCTCAGGCAATTCTTCAAATTTTTCTTGGTCGAAATGAATATCTAAGTTTTTGAAAAACGGGCTCAAGACTCTGACCGTTGCATTGCGACACTGTCTCCTTGTTGCGCCAGAAGACAGATTTCCTAACGGAATCACCATCTTCTTTTCCATCGAAAGTATTATTATTCATAGGAAACTTACAAAAAAGGCAGAGGAGCAAAATTACAAGTAATTAAATAGAAATTATAGGTAGATCTCCTCTGAGATTTCTAGAGAAATGTGCGGTAGGAATCTGATCAACGCGCGTCACTTTATCCCTTTGACGATGCAACCGACTGACAATCACATTGCCTCCTGATAGGATTTCCTTCTCACCTGTTCTGAAAATCCAAGATTTGAAAGCAGGAGAACCAAAGAACCCTCTTTGCTAAGAATTTCTTCTGGAAATTTATAGTCGATCTCCTCTCTGTCCTTGTGTGTTCGGCTTGGCTCATCAAGGGACCTATTTATAGCAAATATGGGGTGTAATCACCCCTTGAATTTAGCAAAGCTAAATCTGTCATTAGCTTTGCACGAGGCTCACAAATGACCTTACCATAAAGCTCTTTGCGAGCTTCTGGCGAAGCTAGAGGGTTGTGCAAATGCCCTCTTTACCGTTATGGCTTAATTATCTCCACTTAATGTGGGACGAAGTGGGCGGATGTAACCGCCCACTTAAAGTGACGTTAATCCCACTAAATTAGTAGGGTTTACCTATTAATCATCCGTGTGAAACGGTCAATTGATGACTTTGCAAAGCTCACTGCGGAGTTAGATAATGTGAAGCTAGATCATGCGAAGCTAAGACTTAGCTCATAGCTTCAGGAGAAGTTACCCTCAGAGCCTCATACGAAGCTAAGACTCAACCCATAGCGGTGCTAAACCAGTTAGGGATAAGGCTTCTGGCACGAAGCTCCGGGATCATCCTTTGGCGGGGCTAAATGGGAAGCTTCAGGTGAATCTAATAATTAGCTTCCAAGTGAGGCTACCAACCAAGCTTAGGCAAAGCTGTTAGTTCCATGCGGAGTGATTGAGTTTTTACCTGCATACAAAAATATAGAATTTTAGATTTAGAACAAGATATGCAAGGTGCTCAATTCTAATCTGCTGTAGTAATGGCTATGCGGGTCATGATCCTCAGGGAGGGACTAGCGATGGAAGCTTGTTAAGTAAGTTCTCTAAAAATTTCTTGTTTTAGTTATTAAAAGGAAAATAAGAAAATATCAGTTAAAGTTAGGTTAGGAAGAAAGCGGTAGATTAAGAAGATGGAGAAATAGAAGCGATATTTACAATGAGTTGGGAAAGAAAAAAGTGTGAAAAAGATTGCGAATATTGTGATTTACACTAAAAATAAAATAAAAGAAAGAAAACTAAAAACTAAAATCTTACCTACCTCTTCTGCATTTGCTTACCTTGGAACCGTGTCAATGACGTACCTTTCTTTGAAGGCGAACGAAGCATGGAATATAAGATCTTCCCTACTCCCAATCTATACTACGAAATAAAAAGAGCGAGCTACACTACCATGGAAGTAGATATTCATCTCCATAAACCATCAACTGCACTTACAAGGAAAAGACACCTTCGAAGCTCTTGGTTTCACATGGATCCACAAACACAAAAGGGGAAACAAAACGAAACAAGAATATAAAAAAAAAAGCAAACTTTGATTAGATTCAATTAACAATGGAAGAAAAGATTACTTACACCTATGTCACCTTCAGTACAAGTTGATCTCCTTCCTCCATGAAAGCATCCTCTTCTCTCAGTTACATAAAAGAAAAATTATAAAAAAAGAAAATAAAAACCTAACCTACAAACTAGCCTAAAAACCCTAGATTTAGCTTTGTAGTTCGCTGTACGCCCTTCTCGGTTGCTCTGCAAGGGTATTTATAGGTGCAGAAGAAGGTAGAGTCCCAGTACGATTCCTCCACGAAAACAGCTGGCCAGATTCGACAGGATTGCCGCGAAAACACGGCTTGGGCTGCGTTTCCGCGGCCAAGTAGTGGCTGATGGTCACGCGCTTTCGCGCATGGCCTCCTCTGGTCCGTCCATCTGAGTTTATGCTTCTGGAAGATGTATCCTGACTCTTTATTTTTGAATTTCGGGATAACTTGGGAAGCAAGTTACCCTAAATCCAAATCTTTTATCAACGAATTTGTTATCTGTGCACTCTCTTCTTTGGCTTTTATCCTCATCCTGCAAGTATTTAGGGTTGAATAGAAGTCTATCCTACCCTCTTCTTTTAGTATTTGCAACTATTGCCCTTAGTAATTGCAACTTTGACATTTGATAATTGCAACTTTTGCATTGAGCTTGAATATGGGCTTATGGGCTTCTTTTAACGCTTTATTCTTTTATTTTTATTTCTCAAGGCCTGCACACAATAAATAATAAAATATTAGTAAATGTGCAGAATTATAGGAATAAATATGAAAATGTGATAGTAAATGTATTGAAAAATATGCACTTTTTACTACTTATCACACCCCCACACTTATCTTTTTGCTCGTCCTCGAGTAAAAATCCAAAAGAAAAAAAAAACTAAACTAGCTAACTCACTTTCGTAAGAATCACGGTTGCACTTAGCACGTGCAACAAACCGTTAAACCCTAGGTTACACTAGAGGATGAGTGTTGTCTCGTGAGGGTTTTCAGCGGATTACACCCACAAAATTCATAAAAAGGAAAATATTTGAAATATGTTTGAAGAAACTAAGTAGTCTATAAGTTTTAGGATTATCATTTTTATTCATTCTTAGACTTAGTCTTTATAAAGTAAATTGTTATCCAATTTAGGTAAGGATCAAAATTGAATTTTAGTATAGTCTTTTTTATTACCAAAAATCATATGCATCCTTATGAATTTTTTACTAGAAATTCCTTAACTTGGACTCTCATGCCTCTTTATTATTTTTATTTTTTATTTTTTTCTTCTTTTTTTAATATGTATAACTCATCTAATTTTCTTTTGTGTAAGCATGAAGGCTTCTTGAGGCCCTCATATCTAACTGATTGACTATTAGATGTGTTAGTACATATAAAATAATTTTTCTTAGTTTTCTTAGGCTTTCTAATCCACCCATGTAGCGAACTTAAAGTCGGTGGCTCCCAAACCGGTCGGCTTTAGGGCACCAGGTGAGAAAAACACCCCGCGGACTCAAATTCGAGTGAACTAGGCCACAAAACTAAGGACTTTATTTTATTTAGAACTCACCTTTAGGCATGAATACTTATGCTTCTTGAGGCACATGTATCCAGCTTAATTGGTGAAATATATATATATTTTTTCAAAATATTTTTTGGTATTATTTTTTAAAGGGCACAAGAGTCTTTGTCTTAGAATCCTAGATATGTAAATGTATTAGGTATGCACATTTCATTAAGGTAAAAATTAAGACTAACTACTTATTCAATTTCTCCTCCTATACCTAAAAATTAAACAATTTATTTATTTTGACCAAGTTTTAGAAATCCTAATCATGATTTTCCTAATTCTTAAGACTAACTTAGATTTCTTTCAAAAGATAAGTCAAAATATTGTCCTTTTTTTTTGAATTTTTTTGAAAAATTTTTGTTAGTTTCTACCTATGTTAGTATGTTAGTAAAGCCTCCCCCCACACTTATCTCATGCATTGTCCTTAATGTATGAATGAATGCATGTATGCAAGAAAAAGAAGAAGGGAAGGCAGATGTTACCTCAAGGTGGTGGTTCCGGTGGTGGTCGGATTGGGCCAAGCGTTGCTACCAAATCAAGATAGTGTGGTAGTTCACGGAACCTACCTTTATTAATCTTTTTATTTACCTGTTTACAGTCCCCAGTATGAATAGGATTATGGAAGATCCTCTCGTGAAACTTACTTCCTTTACATGACCAGTCCTGAAAAATCATCACAGAGTCATGGTCTATACCTATGTCTAACAAAAGAATGTGACTTGGTAGAATGGTTGACTTGGACTCAAGAATGATAGGTTCAGGAACTAATACCGACTCAGGAAAGAAACTTAAATCAAGTAAGGGTTCAGGAGTCGAGCTTGGTTCAAGAAGTGGGTCCATATCAAGAAGTTGAAACTCAAGTCCACAATCATTTTCCCACAATGGAATGTGACTTACTATTGGTGATTCAAGTTCAAGAATGACAGGTGTGGGAATTAAAACTGACTCTAAAAGATTACCTAAGTCGGGTAACAAAACAAGAGTCAAATTGATTCGGGAATTTGAACTTGATCACAGATTTGAGAATCTAGGTCACATATCTCATTGAGTTCAATCTCATAAAAATGAAAACTTGCCAATTTGTCAATGAGACTTTCAAAAGTATGAAATTGGTTAAGTTTAACATGATGATCATCAAAAATGGGTGATTCAATTTCATGATCTATGGGTACGGGAATAAATGTTGGCTCAGAGAAAATTGGTCCAAATTGGGTGAGGATACCGGAGTCAACATAGATTCGAAGATGGAAACTGAATCGCAAAGTTATGGATCGGGTTCACATTCACAATCTAATTCAATCTCATTGAAATTAAAACTAGCCAATTTATCCAAGGATTGGTATTGATCAATTTCATATTGATGTGATGAAATTGAATTTTGATCAAGGTCTTCTAAACAGAATGATTCTTGGTTCCTATCAACTTGGTTGGTTAGTTCAAGGATTTTGAAAGTCTAGAAATTTGATCATTCATTAAATCTTGCAAACGATCCACTTTTTCTTCTAACCCATCGAATGGATCATTGGAGGACTAAAACATTGGTGATGTGGGAAAAGACATATATGAAGATGATGGTTGAACTGGTGGTTGACCATATGGCTCAGGGGTGTTGAATCCCCATTGACTCTATGAAGAGTAGTGATGATTATTCCAATCTTGTTCATAGTATTGGGACTGGGGCATGTAATGATTCGGATAAGACCAATCTGGCACACTAGGTTGGTCAAAGTTATGATGTGCCGGGTTGGTAATATCCAAAAAAGAGGTTGGTGTGTAATATGGATTAAAATTGAAAAAATTATTATATGCCATATCACACAAACACAAACAAAAGAAAAAGAAAAAAAATAAGTAAAAAAAATTCTAACCTAAGTTAGGGTAGACCTATGACCTAGACGACTCCTACTGGTTAGACTGTCCACGGGAGGTAGGGTGTAGATTTGACCACAAGTTAATCAGCCAGGTCAGGACAAGATCGGTGGGAGGTTTTCTGTCAAAGACGTTCCTTAATTAAATAACCACCAATCTTCAGGCTTTCGGCCCTCAATCCCCTTCCTAGACACTGATTTGGCAGGAGTCAAATTTCAACACTGTTCCCCCTTAGGATAATCTCCTATTGAGTCTGAGATGTCCCTAAGGCCAACGTCTACTAATTTTTAGTTAGGCTTGGGTTAGTGAGTGCTTGGAATATGATTTTTGGGCCAAGGAAGGGTGATTAAATCCCCACCTTGTCTTGTTATGGGTTAGTGCCCTTAAGATAAGTTTGTGCAAGTGTACAAGATATGTAAATAAGATTCACTCAAAGCAATGAAAATCAACCAAGAGATGAGTCCTATTCTACATGCAATGCGAACGTACCTTACTCCAGCACTCTTCAACAGTAAAAATAAATGAATTGAAAAGACACGTGCCTAAAATGCAAACGTCTAATCAATTTTTTATCTTTTTCAATAAGTATTTTACTGTTGGTTTATTAGCATTGTACAGGTTTATCACAGAACAAAATTTAACAGAGCAGTAAATAAATATTTCAATTCACAGCAACCTGCAGAAACCTTAGTGAGTAGTTCACTACTACGGCCGCGGAAATGCGGTTATTGCCGCGTTTTGTGCGGCACTGTAGTAAGCTCTGGTTCTCTGCCTTCGAGGGCAGAGGTACAGAGTTGCTATATGTCCTTGCTGCTGTTAGTTTTCCTGTTCTCCAAAACTTGCAAACAAAAAGAATAAAAGAATTAGTTATTTATTTTTTTTTTTTAGAGAATACTTACCGTCCCTCCCCTGTCACGGCGCCAAAATTTTGATTGAGTTTTTACCTGCACACAAAAATATAGAATTTTAGATTTAGAACAAGATGTGCAAGGTGCTCAATTCTAATCCACTGTAGCAATGGCTATGCGGGTCGTGATCCTCAGGGAGAGACTAGCGATGGAAGCTTGTTAAGTAAGTTCTCTAAAAATTTCTTCTTTTAGTTATTAAAAGGAAAAATAAGAAAATAGTAGTAAAGTTAGGTTAGGAAGAAAGCGGTAGATTAAGAAGATGGAGAAATAGAAGCGATATTTATAATGAGTTGGGAAAGAAAAAAGTGTGAAAAGATTGCGAATATTGTGATTTACACAAAAAATAAAATAAAAGAAAGAAAACTAAAAAAAATCTTACCTACCTCTTTTGCATTTGCTTACCTTGGAACCGTGTCAATGACGTACCTTTCTTTGAAGGCGAACGAAGCATGGAATATAAGATCTTCCCTACTCCCGATCTATACTACGAAATAAAAAGGGCGAGCTACACTACCACAGAAGTAGATATTCATCTCCATAAACCATCAACTGCACTTACAAGAAAAAGGCACCTTCG
>JAVJIF010024522.1:0-57851 GCA_038442645.1 Agave tequilana
CTACGGGCCTAACCCCTCGGTTGTGAGGAGTTGTTGTTTGAGAGAGAGTTTCGGTACTCCTAAAGTTGTAGAAATCCTCTTTGGTAGAGGTTCCCTCGGTGGGAGTTGAGATAGTGGAAATCCTACACGGTGGTGTAGCGGGGATGTAGAGCAAGGTGCTCGAACCTCGAAACAAATCTTGGTGTTTGCGTTTTGATCCTTTGTCTCTCTAACTCTCTCTCTTATAATTGTTGCAAAGCATCATACTCATCATTCATATCATATATTGCTTGTTTGTGCCTTGCATTTCTTATTGTCAATCTATTATATGCTTGGCTTGATTGTGTGTATTTCATATTGCTTGGATTGCTTGTGTGTGTGTGCCTAACTTATACTCATCCAACAAGAGCTTCACATAGCACCTCAACCCATTTCAAGGGGAATCAAGGGGAGTTACTCCAAAGCCTCGCAAGGGGAATTCAGCTACACTTGTTGTATTGTATTAGTTTGTGCATAATTTGCATTAGCTTCCGCATTTAGCGCACTTAGTTTGCATTGAGTTTCTTAGATTAGCAATTACACCTATTCACCCCCCTCTAGGGTTTTTCATGCAGGTGGACGTCGTTCAGTCTGAAAAGGGGACGCGGTTTCCTGGACGCGGCTTTCATCTGCGTCTTGATGTAACTTCTCAGGCGTTAAATGCGGCCTGACTTAAAGATTTCATGAGATATTTGAACGTCAAGTCTTCACTGACGATTGAAAACCGGGCCGTCCGTTGTTTCCCGAAGCAGTTGTCCACGCGTTGGTTCCTCATTGGACTCAGGCGTTAATGCCTTTTAATGCAAAACCCGCGCTAGCGGTTTGAGACCAGCGTCTACGACGCTTCCCGAGCAACGTTCCACGCGTCAGACTCCTATTGGACTTTGACGGTCGTGCGGTCATTAAGGCCGACGGTTTTGATTAATGAACCATTAATGACAGTTATCAGGGGCTGCCTATAAATAGGGGTTCCTTCTCTCCTTTAACAGTCCATACTGTGTTCTTTTTGAGAGCGAGTGCTCTGAGAGTTTCTGTCTTCTCTCTTCAAGGACTTCACCAGGGGTTTGCCTCCATGGGTGAAGATGACCAGAGCTTTCATGCTTCTGTTTGGTCTCTTCAGAAGATTACCACTGTCAAGTGATTTCAATAACAGAAAGCGTCTCTCTGAACTCCTTTTATATCCGCGCTTCGATGCAGAGAGTTACACTCTTAATAGAGGCCTCTGCGGGTATGCCGTTCTGATTTGCCATGATATTTTAGACCCAACCAAGTTTGAATTTTAGTATATCTCTTAGAGAGATATCATCTGGACTTTCTTGCGAAGTCGTGGTTGGTGCATTCCTCTTCTGGAATTTGCGCCATCGACTTAAACTTCTCTGGACGCGAGTACAGAAGTCTTTGGCACTTGGCGCTGGCTTTGCTCATGAAGCTCGCGTTTTAAGGCCACTGACTTGGAGGAATTCCAACTCGGGTTGAAGGTTTCAGACCCGAATCTTGCAACTCCTGTTCATTCAACAGGGAGATGCAATTTTTCGGCGTCTGAGTCTTTTCGCACCTGGTGTGTTAGACGCAGATGCAGAAAATTGGACTGCGTTTGATCCCTGCGTGTATCACAGTTTTAACTCGCGTCTGTTTCTGCCACCGCGGAAGTTTGGCTCACTGCGTGGGTCGTTCCCGCGTCTGCAGTCTTCAGCAATAACCGCGTTTGTGACTTAGTTTTCTTCTGTCGAAGTGTACTAGTTCTGAATTGTCTAATTCCCTTGTTTGCTTCTTGCAGGTAGGCTTGATCGTCCTTTTTCAGGTTCGCTGGGCCCCTGGAAGAATATTTCGGCCGGCGAACTTGTTCGATGTTCGTCCACAAGGGAAGAAATCATAGTCCCCGTTTCCACAAGGGAAGAAATCACGGTCCCTGACGGGGACTTAACCCTCATCAGATCTCTTTGAACGTGACGCACCTGTCATGCTTGCGGGCTGGTCACGGTCAGAGTGAGTATGGCAGCGAGGGGGTTACGATGGATATAGTGGCAGATAGCATCCCCTTCCTCTCTCACCCAGAAGTGACATCGAGGATACTCCATGTCTGTTGGATGGCCTTATGGCGAGAGAGATGCTCATGAATGAAGGGTTGCAGGGCTTTCTGCTGCCACCGGACCTCAAGAACACCATTGCTCTTAGCTTAGTCAGCTAGGGCTCTTTCGATGTTTACGTCATGCATCGTGGTGCAACCAGCTTCAATTGTCGCCACAGTTTGGCGCTTTTCCAAACATCGTGCACTTGGAATCAGATGCGGCTTCAAGGAGTGAGTACGGCCTCTGAGAGAGAGAGGGACTTCTTTGTACTCCTTAAAATGTAACACTCAATCTTATTGTATAAGAGAGCGTTTTGTATTACTTTCATATGCCTTGATATAAATAAAGTGACATTTTTCTTTCTGCCTCTTTCTATTGTCTTGAACCTTTTGTCTTCAGTTAGACGCATAGAAGCAGAAGATCTTTGACTTCGTCAAAATTATGATGATAATCTTAATAAGTCAAATTTTGTAGGGAAAGATCCTATTTCAGGAACTTTCACAATACTGTCAGAGGTGTAATATTAACTTGACAGAGATGAAATAGTGTTTGGTGGACCTGTCAATCTATAAGGAGAATGACAAGTGAAACTCGTACCCCCAGGGAAAATGGGCCTTTATCAAGTTTAGGATTCACTTGATTAAGCTCAGCTGGGGATTTGAAGGAAAACACTGTTAATGGTGTAGTATTAACCTAACAATGTGTTTAGGTAAACTTGTTATTCTGTTGAAGAGAATAGCAAATGAGACTAGACTCGCAGGGAATCTAGGAAAATCTTTACCGTTAGAGGTGTGATTTAACTTAACGGATTGAAAGTTGTCTTGCCAGAAGTGTGATGTTAACTCGACAAGAATGTGAATCAGAGGTGTGATATTAACTTGACTCAGAAGCATTTCAGCTTTCGTTTGGGAAAACTGAAAGTGTCACTGACATAGGTGTGATTTTTAACTTGCCAGTGAGGGTAATGCTAGAGGTGTAATGTGGAACTTAGCATTGGTCATCTCGGCTTGGATAAGGAAGTCGAGGAAAAGTCATGGCCATAGGTGTGTTGTTGAACTTAGCAATGACTTAGATCATTCGTTTCAGCTTCAATACGGAAGTCTGAAGGAAAGTGACTGTCAGAGGTGTAGTATTAACTTGACAACAACTTGATTACTGTTAGAAGTGTAATGTTGAACTTAACAGTAATTTGTCAGAGGTGTGATGTTAACTTGACAAGAATTAATTTGCAATACGAGCAATTTTGAGGACCTGTCATCCTATTGATGAGAATTGACAAGTGGAGTTTGGAATGTCAGAGGTATAGTGTTAACTTGACAACAACTGTATTTATAGACCTACCATTCTGTGGATGAGAATTGTAAGGGATTGTGGAGGGGAGAGTGGAGTTGAGTCCACTTAGGATTTTTAGCAAATCCTCAGCTATCAACGGATTTGAGGTGCCTTTACCAACTACCGTTTGAGTTGGGCTAGCCATGCTATTCCCCTCAGCATGATGAGTTGTCGAAGACTTATGTTGGGCTTGGAAACCAACATTTTCCTCTATCCTTAGCCGTCAAAAGCATTGGATCAGATGGGAGCATGTCCCTTAGGATTTTTAGCAAATCCTCAGCTGTCAACGGGTTTGACATGCCTTTACCAACTACCATTTGAGTTGGGCAAGCCATGCTATTCCCCTCAGCATGATGAGTTGTCGAAGATTTATGTTGGGCTTAAAAGCCAATATTTTTCCTCTATCCTTAGCCGTCGGGGGCGTCGGATGTTTGATCAGAGGTGTACTTTTAACTTGATCAGCGGAAGAATACCATTTAAGGATAGTATTTCTTCAAGAACTTGCCATTGATAGGCATCATGAGTGTATCGCCATTTGAGGTTATGAGGCGATATGATCCATTCGAGTAGACTGACTCTACTACGAATGGTCCTTCCATTTGGGTTGGAATTTTCCTTTTGTCTTGTGCGTCATCACCATGGGTCTTCTGACGGCTAAGACAAGATCGCCTTTCCTGAAAGTCCGCACCTTAACTTTCTTGTTGAAGGCTTTGGTAATTCGAGCTTGGTAAAGCTCGATTTGTTGTTGGGCCTGCAAACGCTTATCGTCTAAGGCCTCCAATTCCTGGAGTCGCTGTCGATGCTTCTCCTCGGTTGTCATCTCCGCTGTCAAGGCGACGCGTAGAGATGGAATTTGGATTTCCAGTGGAAGTACGGCTTCACATCCGTATACCAAAGAAAATGGCGTGGCTTTAGTTGGGGTTCGCACAGTTGTGCGGTAGGCCCATAAGCATTCACCCAGCTTGTCGTCCCAATCACGTCGACTTTTCGAGACGAATTTCTTGAGAAGCTTACCAATAGTCTTGTTGAAAGCTTCTGCGAGGCCATTAGTGGCAGGATAGTATGTCGTTGAGGACACGCTCTGGATTCTGAACTTAGCACAGAATCTCTGGAAAGCCTGGCTGATGAACTGGGGTCCATTGTCATGGATAATTCGCCGAGGTACACCGAAACGGTAAATAACGTGATGTTTCACGAACTTGATCACGTTAGACGATTTTACCTCCTTCAGAGGAATAGCTTCGGCCCATTTAGAGAAATAATCGGTTATTGCCAAAATAAACCGATGTCCCTTTGATGATGGTGGGCTGATAGGACCAACCACATCCATTCCCACATTTCAAATGGCCAGGTAGAGGTCGTAGAGTGGAGGTACCCTGGTGCTTGATAGATGAAATCGCCATGCACTTGGCAAGCGTGACATCTTTTAGCATAAGTGATGGCATCGGCAATCATCTTGGGCCAGTAGTAACCCAATCTTGGGAGTCGATGTGCCAGTTTTGGGCCAGGTTGATGGGCTCCACACATACCATCGTGGGCTTCTTTCAATACCTCTTGGGCCTCCTTTGGTGAGAGGCACCGGAGCAAGATCCCGTCATGCGATCGACGATACAATGTTCGTGTAATCGCATTGTAGTAAAATTTGGGGGCTTTCCTTCGAATGGCAGCCGCTTCCTTGGCGTCCTCAGGCAAGATGCCGTACAAGACATAGTCGATATAGGGGAATCGCCAGTCTTTAAGCTCTGGAACGGTTGACAATTCCAGCGCTTCTTCGCCTTGACACTCTCCCTTTGACTCCTGATAGTCTTCGAGGGCAGTTTCTCGGGCAATACAGGTCGTGGCTGTAGACGAATACTTTCTCCATTGCTCCAGCTGGAAGAGCTAAGGAGGCAGCGAGGGATGCGAGTGCATCTGCGTGCGCATTTTGCCTGCGCGGTACATGATCAATGTAGAAGTTTGTGAACCTTTCGGCCATGCGGATAGTCGCGTTGTAGTAGGGTACTAGGTCCTCATGTCTGACTTCGTACTCCCCGCGAACTTGGCTGACGATGAGTTTAGAATCACCGTATGCCTCGAGATTTTTAACGCCAATCTCATCGGCGAATTGCATCCCAATCAAGAGAGCGCTGTATTCTGCTACATTGTTGGAGCAAGGCTCAGTTAGCGAGACAGCTCGAGGATCACATAGTTCTGTGTGAGACGAGTACTACTCCTACCCCCGCTACGATGTGTCCTTTTGGGCTTGTTCTGGATGCGCCGTCAAAGAAAGTTGCCACACTTGACCTTCGAACGATGTCTGAACCGACCAGACTTCAGCGACTTCATCTGGGAGATCCTCGTAGAGTTTGGCTGCCCTCGGATCTGGGTGCTCAGCTAGGAAATCCGCCACCGCTTGTCCTTTAATGGCCTTATGTGGTAAAAAGTGCATCTCATATTGGGATAGCAATATGACCCATTTTGCCAGCCGGCCATTTAGCGATGAAGGTTTAGTCATAAGTAACCTCAGGGGGTTAACTTTTGATATGACTTTTATAATTTGGCCTACCAAATAGTGTCGCATTTTCTGAATGGCGAACACCAGTGCCAAACATTCCTTCTCGATCGGTTGTACCGATGTTCGGCTCCGATCATTGTTCTACTCAAATAGTAGATTGCTTGTTCTCGTCCTTGATCATCATTCTGAGCTAGTAGAGCTCCCAAAGAATGATCCATTGCTCGAACGTACACCAGGAAAGGCTTTCCGGATACCGGAGCTGCAAGGACTGGTGGTTGAGTGAGGTATTGCTTAATTTCCTCAAATGCTTGTTGACAAGCGTTGTCCCAAATGAACGAGACACCCTTCTTCATCAGCTTAGCGAAGGTTGGCATCTTCCGGAAAGGTTTGAGATGAACCTGCGGATGTACGCCAATCGTCCTTGCAATCCCCTAGCTCCTTGAGGCTTCTCGGGGGTTACATCTCCTGGATAGCGCGGATCTTTTCGGGGTCCAAATGGATTCCTGTGGAGGTTACAATGAATCCTAAGAATTTACCACTGGCCACCCCCAGGAAGGACTTGGTGGGATTCATCTTTAATTGATGAGCTCGCATGATGTCAAAGACCACCTTCAGGTCAGCTATGTGATCACCCTTAGTGCGGCTTTTTACCGCGATGTCGTCAACATAACACTCCACCGCTTTGCGTATTTGCTGATGGAAAATGGCATTCATGGCCCTTTGATATGTTGCCCCCGCATTCTTCAGTCCGAAGGGCATGACGGTGTAGCAATATACCCCTAGAGGGTCCTGAAGGAGGTATGCTTTTCGTCATCAGGATACATTTTAATTTGATTGTATCCTGAGAATCCATCCATGAAGGACATTCGTTCGAATCCACAAGTATTGTCAATCATGACATCTGTGATTGGCAGTGGGAATTCGTCTTTGGGGCAAGCCTCGTTTAGATCACGGAAGTCGATGCAGATCCGGATCTTCCCGTTCTTCTTGGCAACTGGGACAATGTTGGCTACCCAGTCGGGATGTTGTTCTTCCCTGATGAAGCCAGAATCAATAAGTTTTCTGACTTCTGATTGAATTGCCTCCATATTTCTGGACGGAACCGTCGCTGCTGTTGTTTGACAGGTTTTGCGTCCGGATTGATGTTGAGGCGGTGCATAGCCACTGAGGATCAAGTCCAGGCATGTTCTCGTAATTTCAGGCGAAGACGTCTATATAGTCTTGTACAAGAGATATTAGATCCTTCCTCTCTGAAGGTGACAGGCCGTCACTTATGAAGATGGGCTTTGGATTGGTCTCATCTCCTAGATTGACTTGAACAACCTTGTCTTCTATGGGTGGCTCGCGCTGTTCAAAGCGGGTATCCCAAAGAGTATTTAAATGTTTGATCCAAGGATTTGTATCAGATTGGATCATTTCTTCATCTCCGTCTTCCAGGTGGCTTGTTGAAACCATGTTCACTGAAAGTTCTCTGAAGATGTTGCCGACACTGACATCCGACTCCCACGATGACGTGCCTGAAGAGTAATTATGACCTGATGGCCCTCCAGAATCAGAGGCTGATGGGATCGGAGTCGATACATAGCCCAACCCCCGGCGCGTCCGATGATAATAATCGGGGGCTTTCCCTTTCGGCACAAAGGATCGAGGTAGCGTTCTCCTTCCTTTGCCGAAGTTCAACCCGGGTCTGTTGGTTAGATCGTACCCCATGCACTTCATCATTTTGAGCGCTTTTGGTTCATAATGACCGAACTGAGGGGATTCCTCCTCGCCTTCGATTCTTCGCGGGGCGTTGGTTCAGACGAGATTCGCCCAAAAGAATTGGTTTTTGGCCTTTCCGTCTGGCTGGAACCATAAATATAGATTCTTGTGCATTACCATTATCTTGGTATGTCCCAAAGGATGATTTTACTGTTACATGCAACGATGTCAAAGCATCCATTGCCGACCAGAGGTCATCATCTACATCAGTGCTAGTATCTGACGGTATTGAATCAGAAGCAAACACAGATAAATACGCTAAATCTAATTCTTCATTAATGTACCAACCGCCTACATCGTCGGTGGTATTATCAACATCGAGCTTATTAATGCCCGTTACAGGTGGTTCTAACTCCCACAGGCACTCTTCTTTTTTAGGCTCAGTGTCAGCCTCATTACCAGAGTCTGGCTCCTCTGGTTGCGGGGTTTCATTTGTCTCCACAGGATCCTGATATAGGAGGGAATTCGTGAAATAATTTTCGACCCCTTTAAATGGATACCTTTCGGCGATCAACGTTTGAATCTTTCCACTCCCGTCAATGTATTTCATGACTTGGTGGAGAGTGGAGGGAACGATGGAGTTGCGGTGAATCCATGGTCGTCCTAACAGTAGGTTGTAGGAAGTGTCAGCATCGATGACGTAGCATGTCACTTCCGACTTGAGGCTTCCAATCTGGCATTTGAGCTTGATCTTCCCCATCGGACGGGTGCCATTGGCATTAAACCAGTAAATGGTTGTCTGGGTAGGGCTCAGACGATAGGTGGGGATGCCCAGATGTTGCATGACCCGGCGAGGCATGATGCTCAACGCGGACCCTGGATCTACCTGAATGCGGTTCACCTCAGACGATCCAATATACCCTGTGAAGTACAGGGGTCGATCATGCTTCCCTTTAACCTGCATATCATTTGCTGTGAAGGTAATGCAGGGAGCATTTGGGGAGGTGTGGAGGCAATCCTCTACATCTTCCTCCTTCGGCACCTGGGTCATGAAGACCTCGGCATTTGCTAGAGCTTCTTGTAGAGCTTCTCTGGTCGACTTTGATAGTCTAAGAAGTTCATACAAGGTAATGCGTGCCGGGATGTTGGCTAGTTGAGCCAGGACATCAAAGCGGTAAGGTGTCGTGGATCCTTCCGATACACCTTTCGAAAGAACTCGAGAAAACCGAGTTTCTTTCTGTTTCTCCACAAGTTGTTTTGTGGAGGGCTTGGTTGGCTCTACAGCTGGTTGTGGATGGGCTACAGCCATCTCGCCATACTGCTTCAAGTACGGCTGTCCCGAACGGGTTCCCGCCATCGGTTGGTTGGGCTCTGCGGCCAAGACTATTGTTTCCTCCTCTGAGTCGGTTAACGAGGGAATATCAGTCTCGGCTTCTCGAGAGGAGGCACACACCACATTGCAGGATGAAGCCTTTACCTTACCTTTGGATTTCCTGTTGGTCACAGTAGTCCATTGCTGTTCATTGACAAGGTAAGGGTGGACCCACATGATTTTCCCTTGAGGTGTAGGGACGGGTACCAAGCCTTTCTCTTGCTGCTGGTGAGGGTCTGTGTTGACCACTCTCAGCTCTCCTCTTGGGATAGGGACTACTCCAGAGGGTGTTGGGGGTTGTCTCCCAAATTGGAGAACTGACGTCACATTAGCCGTCACCTTCTTCTGCTCTGGTCGGAGCTTTAACACCTCCGCGTCAATCAGAGCTTGAAGGATGTCCTTGAAGACGTAGCGGCTTTTGGTAGGGTGCCCCAGCATCCCATGGTACAAGCAATAGGTGGGATTATCGGTCTTGCCGACTTCCTCGGGGCGCCTAGCTTCAGGGAGCTTCAGTCGGTTGCTCTTGTTGAGTAATTTGAAGAGTGAATCGACATGTTCCTCCTTGAAGGAATATTGCTTGTTGGCCCGTGGTTGGCTCGAAGAGCCACTTCCCTTGACCAGTTGAGGTTTAGCAGGAGGTTTGGTCTCTGCTGCCAAATTATCCTTCCGCTTTGTTTGGAGGGATGTGTCTGGCGCACGCCTTGTCGACCTTTCCGGCCTGGGCTTACCTTCCTCCGCTCTGACGCGGGCGACAATCTCCTTAACCTGTTCACCTTGTTGGACTAATTGCTTCCAGGTGCGGCTTTCAGCAACTCCTATTTGAGTAAGGAGTGAGGTTTGGAGATTGTGGCGGCATGTTTCCACCAGAGTGACCTGGGTCATGCCGCTTGGACACCGGAGTGCCACGTTCCGAAATCTTTCCACGAAAGACTTGACGGACTCTCCCTTTCGCTGTTTAGTAGCCAAAAGGGTGGGCATCGTGACTTCCGAGTCATCCTCGAAGAAGCGCGTTAAGAAAAGCTTCTCCAAATCGCCCCAGTTCTTGATAGAACCTTCTGGGAGCTTCATGAACCATTCAAAGGCCAGCCCTTTCAGGGTGCCGATGAACAGACGAGCCAGGATAGCATCGTTATGTACTACATTCCCAGTTTGGAATTTAAAGTAGTAGATGTGTTGGTTGGGTGACCCTTTCCCATGGAATGCTTGAAGGGTTGGAGCCTTGAACTTGGACGGGTATGGAACCAAGTCCCATTCAGCAGGATAGGGCTGGACCACTCCAGCTTCTTGGAGGCCTTTACGGTTGGTAAGGGCCTCGAGGCGTTGCTCCAATTGACTCATTCTTTTAGCATGAGCCTTTCCCTGGTCTTGGTCGCCCTTTACTTGAGACGAGGATTTGGACGAACTAGAAGTTGATCGCTGCCTCTCCTCAGAAGGTTCGGAAGATGAGCTTTCTCCCTTTCTCCCTTTGCCCTTCGTCTTTTTAGGAGGAGATTTCCTCCTGTCTTCGAGCAACCGTGCAAGCATCTGCTTGAGGGAGTCGATAGATTCTTGCTGAGAAGAATCATATCCATTTGTGCCTTCTGGATTTGTTCTAAACGTCTAGCCGTTTCCTCAGGAGTGCCTGTCATGTAAGCGGAGGCCTCCTTCTCAACGGAAGAGTTTGAAGCCCGTGATTCCGCTACGGCGGAGTGAGAATCATTCACTTTAATGCCATGGGCTAAGGCATTATAATCAATCGGGGGAATGGCCCCAGTCCGGGTGCGAGTGTGTTGATACACTCCTTCCGGTTCAGAGTCAGACTCATCCGAGCTGACTGCAGGTTGTTTTCCCTTGCTCCTGCTCGTCATATTCGCAGTGAGCTCCGGGTACTCAATGTCAGAGAAGGTTCACCTTCTGCGGGAGCGCCTTCTTTTGGCTGACGGGGGAATCAGGGTCAGCTGTCTAACTAAAGACTGCTGGTGCACACCTGATCCGCAACGGCACTCAGAAAGCATATGGATGAGCCGTTGGCAGCAACATGATGAAGTGACCTGATTGATACTTCTTTTCTTCGTCAAGTAATCCCTCAGATCCACGGGGGGATCGAAGAGATTAACCTCGCAACGTCGAAGACGGGAGGCATCCATATGCTGTACAGCATGGACGCAGGATTCAGAGATGCGATTCTCGCGCCGCAGCTGTAAGACGCGCGTCTGGCGTCTCTGTTGGGACGAGACGCGATTGGCGCGCTGTCGCTCGGTGCGTCGGGGCAGAGACGTTTGAGAGAGGATGGGCTGCTGGGCCCCACGCCTATGGGCGCGTGCCTCTCACGCTTGATGAGGCGCAGAGGCTTCACCTTGGCGTTTGGTGAGTTGGTCTTCAGAGGACCTAGCTTGAGGAGTCTCGCGTTTGGGCCGCCAAACGCGGACTTCACGTGCTGGACGTGGCGCCGGCAAGGCGCCAGATTGTACGTCGCGTCCAGCCTCAGTCGGACAACCAGAGGTTCCAACTTGTAGCTGACGCGCACGTCTCCTCTGTCGACGCTCAGCGTTTCGGTTGCGTCGTGGAGGTGGAGAGTGACCAACGACGACCTGATGCTGAACACCAGAGATTTGGACCACGCGGGTCTCCTGAGAGACGTTGACGCGTGTGTTCAGTACTGCGCGGTTGATCGCAGCGGCAGTTGTGCCTGAGATCACGCGGGCCTTCTGAGAGGCGTTGGCGCGTGTATCTTGCTTGGCACAGTTGGCAGCAGCAGCGCTCGAGAGAACCTCGGATCGGGCTTTGGGGCCATTCCCCGTCGAGACCCTGCGGCAGACGCGGGTCCTGGGGCTCTTGGAGCCGGAAGAGAGAAACTCCTCGTACTTTGCCTGGTCGAACTCGACAACGAGCGATTCGACCATCTTTCCCTCACGAAGGACGTCATCTTGCGCCACGATTTGCTCATCAGTGACAAATGTAGTCCCCAGCGGAGTCGCCATCTCTTGTTTGCAGAGGAAAAATTTCACGTAAAGTTTCCTTGAATCATTTGAAAGTTTACAACGGATTAATACTCCGATTACAATGGAGGGAGGATGTTGAGTCTTGAATCCTCCCTTTGTTTAGTGCTGGGTTCTTCAAGTGGCGGTGGAGAGTGAATCTTGTTCTCCGTTGACCGGATGACCGTCGGGATCGTTAGGGATCTTCTCTTTGGCTGGTAGAAGGAGTAGCACAGCTCTGTCTACCAAAACTCTCAAAGAGGAGGTAGGGAAAGGGCAACTTATTCGCGGCAAGCTTGCTGAAGAGTTTAGCTCTCTCCTGCTTCTCTCTCTCTTGATCGGCCCGTTGTCGTTCCTTCTTTCTTCTTCTTCTGTCTCTTGTGTCGTCCCCCGTCTGTGTGTGTGTCCTTCCCCTCATAGCGGCGGGGCTATTTATAGAGGTTCCAGGGGTGATCGTGCCCCCTAAAAACGCTCCACAATGAGGGGCTGACCTCCCCGCTATGTGGGCGGCGACTGACCCCATAGCCAGGGCGGTTATAACCGAGACGTGGGCCTTGGACCCTCACGCCTTGGGGTTGAGACACGGGTGTCGAGCCCACGCGCCTGGGGTTGAGACGCGGGTGTCGAGCCTACGCGCCTTGAGGTTGAGACGCGGGTATCGAGCCCACGCGCCTCGATGGTGAGACGCGGGTGTCGAGCCCACGCGCCTTGATGCTGAGACGCGGGTGTCGAACCCACGCGCCTTGATGGTGAGACGCGGGTGTCAAGCCCACGCGCCTTGATGGTGAGACGCGGGTGTCGAGCCCACGCGCCTTGATGGTGAGACGCGGGTGTCGAGCCCACGCGCTTTGATGGTGAGACGCGGATGGCCATCATTAGCCCTGCGTCTAGAACTTGAAACTCTGCTTTTAATGGCTTGTCTTCTAGTGATTTTTAGACAGCCTACACTTATTTGCTCGAGTCCTTATGTCCTTGGGATGTTTTCTCACCCGGTGCCCTAAGACCGTTTGGTTTAGGAGTCATCGATTAAAGGCTCGTTACATGGGCAGATTAGAAAGCCTAATAGAACTAAGGAATAATACCACCAAAAAACATATATATAAATAAATAAGGCATAAGAGTTAGAGTTAAAGACCCTTAGTCAAAGTTTTCACGGTCACAAGATGCATATGACTTAGGGTAAAGTAATAGACTAGATGAGAAGTACAATTTGACTCCTTACTTTGATTGACAACAAATTTTTGAATAGAGACTAAGTTTAGGAATGAAAAATTCGATTTTCCTATAACTTATAGATTACTTAAAACTTACAATAATATTTCAAATATTTTTCTCTTCAAAATGAGTTTTCAAAATACTAACATTTTTCTCTTTCTTTATGGATTTTGTGGGTGCAATCCACTGAAAACCCTCACGAGACAAAACTCGTCCTCTAGGGGTAACCTAGAGGTTTAACGGCTTGTTGCACAGGCTCATGCAATCGCATAACCTGCGAAAGTAGTCTAATAATTTTTGTTTAGTTGTTTTGCTTGAGGACGAGCAAAAGATAGGTGTGGGGGTATGATCGTACATATATTTTGTATTCTTTTCATTACACTCCTACATTTATCGTGTAATAAATCTGCTAATTTTCTTGTCTTAATTATCTATTTTGCAGAAGATAATAATGAAGAGAAAGAGGATTAAACCAAATAAATACCAGTTAAAATCAGATTTAACTGGATCTATTTGGTTAGCTGAGGATGATCCCAGATCTAGTTAGAACAAATCAAGGATTGGGGCAAATGTTCAGCTGAAGATCAGAGCAAATCAGAAAGATAACACCAAATGAAAACCGATAAAATTCAGATTTCTATAAATCCATTTTGGTTAGCTAAAAATCAACCGAGGATAATATCAAATACAGAGAGATAAATGGATAGAGAGAAGATCAACGGATGAGATGAAGCAAGTTTGACTCAGATTCTGACTGAATACATTTTAGTATTTGAATCATAACTTTCGCTACCGAATCTCAAATCTGATGATTCAAGATGATCCAGAAGAAAACTTACAGGGCTACAACTCTTATGTTTATCACTATTTCTAATTCTACCATTTGATAAGTGATATTCAGTAATCAACACGCCAATAAACTGCAGATCAGAACTGAATATCCACATCAAATCAAGTTTGAAGATAAGGGGAGGATTCAAATTCAGAAAAAGCCAGCTTTTCCTATCTTCATACTCCTCTAACCTCTGCATTTCTTCTATAAATACCTGCAATCTCAAAGGCGAAAAGGACCAAGCAGAGAATAGAACTTAAGCTAATTTGTAATTTGTAACTTAGGTTTTTATTTTCTTTCATGTAATTTTTGTTTTATTTATGTAACTGAGAGGAAAGGATACTTTCATGGAGGTATGAGAACAAGCTTGTACTGAAGGTGACACCAGTGTAAGTGATCTTTTTTTTCATTGTTATTTGAATCGAATCGAGATTTCCTTTTCTTTTCTATTCTTATTTTTGTTCGCTTTCCTTTTTTGTGTTTGTGGATCCAAATGAAACCGATAGCCTCGAAGTTGCCTTCTCTTTGCAAGTGCCGTTGATGGCTTATGATAATGGACATCCATTTCTATGGTAGTATAGCTCATTCCTTCATTTCATAGTGTAAATCAGGAATGGGGAAGATCTCATCTGCCATGCTTCGCTCGCCTTCAAGTAAAGGTGCATCGTCGATACGGGTCAAAGGTAAGCAGGCGCCGAAGAGGTAAGTATGTTTTTTTAGTTTTTAGTTTTTTTCTTTTAATTTTAGTGTAAATTACCAACACCACAATCCACCAAATCTTTTATCACTCTTTTTCAATCTCATTTATACAAATCACTTCTTATTTCTCCACCTTCTTATTCTACCACTTTCTTTCTAACTCAACTTTAACTCAATTTTTCCTTTTTCTTTTAAAGAACTAAGAAGAACTTTAACCAAACTTTGTATCTTAAAAGAGAACTTCTAGAAAAACTTTCATCGCTAGTCCCTCCTTGTGGATCACGACCCGCATAGCCACTTGCTATTGCGTTAGAATTGAGTAACTTGCACTTTTCATTCTTAGTTCTGAAATTCTATATTTTGTGTGTAGGTTTAACATCAATCACTTGCCAAAATGTCAATATAGTTTTCAAAATGTTAATTTTTGTCAAGATCAAATGGATATGATGAAATTAAATCTTGATGTCCAAAATACCGTGATTCATGAGCCAGATCGATAGAGTTAGAGATATAAGGATTGGTCAAAGGTTAATAAGAAAGAGTTTCCTCATTCCTAAAAGCATTGACCAATTCGCACATTGTTACGTCTAACCTACCGATAGACTGGGTTACAGAACTTTGAGACGGAATCATGTCTTCCATACTCTGCGCAATCGGTTCTTTTTGAAAAGGTGAGTATAGAAGTTGGTTTTGGAAATTGTGAGTTTATCAGATTTTGAAATTGTTGCTCGGACTCTGATTATCGAAAACAGAGATAAAGTTAAAAGTTAGAAGGATGTTATATGGATGATGGTGTGTCTCTGTCTTTCATAATATATTCACAGTAGTGAGGGCTATACGGATCGATCCTCAGGGAGAGATGCGATGAAAGCTTTTCGGTATTTTTTTTTAAACACTAAGTATGTTGTTCTTCTTTGTGTTAAAAGAAAAATACTATGTTAAGTATTAGAGATAGAAATATGATGGTGAAAATAGGGTTGGATTAGAAACTAGGATTTCGAAAATATTAAGGAGTAAGGCTTATTAATCATCTATCACCACTAACTTACTAACCTATGCTAGATTAAACTTTACTTTGAATCATAAAAATTATACCTTAAAGTTGCATTCAATTCAAGTAAGATACATAAGATGGAAAAAATACTATTTAAAATAATCATTAACCAAGACCTAACATTAAACTATCAAAGTTTTCCAAGTATAGAATAAAAAGAATAACCAACATTAAACTATCAAGTATATCTAAGCAAAGAATAAGAAAAATTATGGAGAAGTATTAGCAAATAATAGATTTAACTATCATTATGTGCTTTCAAGAGTATTACCTATTTCCATGGTTTAAGAATGAATAAGATCCAATCGGCTTATTCTAACACAGAACTAGAAGTAGTGATGGGTAGAGATTAATAAGCCATGAGGAAAATTAGCTACTCATGAGAGATCTAAAAAAGCATGATAAAAAAGAAAATAAGTAAAAAAAAAGTAAATAAAGATAAATTAGGAGAAAAAACTTTGTTATTAATGTTGTCACCTTCAATTACAAGAGGCTCCTCCTTCCTTATAGAACTAGAACCTAACAATTATAAAAGAAATTTGGAAGAGAAACTAAAAGAAAAAATCTTAAGTTATGATCTCTGATGTGGAGATACTTGATTATAAGAGATCTCAGCTCTTTAAATAGGCCTCAGAGCTAATTACAGTAGGATACAAATTAGAAAGTTTAACTCAATCCTAAGTCAATTGAAAATTCAATAATGTAGTAAGCCAGCGTGTTAATTTCTGAATATGACTCATTAGATTGCTGAATTAGATAAAGTGGTCTATATAAGAATTGTAGCCCTTTCAGTCCTCTTTCTATAGCATCTTGAATCATCAGATTTTATAATGCAAATCTTAAGAGGTATTCAGTCTAAATTCGAGTCTGAATTGATTTTGAACTCTATTTAATTTGAATTATCCTCCTTATCCCTATTAGGATTAGCTTTATCCCATCCATCTTCTTGAAGTAATAAGATTAGGGATAAAATAGAAATTTTTTGTATCCTTATCTTCCTATTTAGGTAACTACACACCATAATCAAAAAGAGGGTTAAATAGCAATGTTAAATAAATAATAATTAAGGATAAATGTGCAAATGTGACAATAATAATGCAAAATTGAGATGCAATCACACCCCCACACCTATCTTTTGATGGTTCTTGAGCAAAACTAAAAAAAGAAAAACTAATCTAGCCTAACTCACTTTCGTAGAAATCACGGTTGCACTTAGCACGTGCAACAAGCTGTTAAACCTCTAGGTTATCCCCAAAGGATGAGTTTTCTCTCGTGAGATTTTTTAATGAATTACACCTACGAAATCCATAAAGAAAGAAAAATAAAGTGTTAGTGTTTTCAAAATTTATTTTTGAAATAGAGAAAATATTTGAAATATTATTGTAAAAATCAAGTTAATCTATAAGTTTTAGGATCACTTAATTATTCATTCATATTCTTAGTCTCTATTTGAAAATTTGTAATCAATCTATGTAAGGGTTCAAACTGAATTTCTCATCTTATCTATTATTTTACCCTAAGTCATATGCACCTTTGTAACCGTGAATTATTGACTCGGGATTCTTCAATTTCAACTCTTATGCCTTATATTTTAATATATATATATATCTAATTTTTATCTTCTTTTTAATTTTTGAAAGAAGTTCAAAGTATTACCACTTCGTTGCCTTTTGAACACTTTTTTTTTTTTTTAATATGTATAACTCATCTAATTTTCTTTTGTGTAAGTATCAAGGCTTCTTGATGCCATAATACCTAACTAATTTACCTAATTACCTTTAGCGTAAATACTAGGCTTTCTTATGCCAAAGCACCTAGCTAATCAATAATTAGATCTGTTTATTTTTCATATATATATATATATATATATATATATATATATATATATATATATATATATATTAAGGCATAGGAGTCTTTGTTTTGAATCTTAAGTTTGTAAGTGTATAAAGTATGCATATTTTATCAAGGTAAAATCAAGACTAAATTACTTTTTTAATTTTTTCTCCTAAACCTAAATATCAAACAACTTATCTTATTTTGACCAAGTATTAAGAAATTCTAATTATGATTTTTCAATTCCTTATAATTAACTTCTTACTTACAAAAATAAATCAAAATACTTTTTCTTCTTCAAAAAGTTTTTAAAAAAAGTTGTTAGTTGGCCTACCTATGTTAGTATGTTAGTAAACCCTCCCCACACCTATCTCATGCATTGTCCTCAATATATGAATGAATGCATGTATGCATGAAAAAGAAGAAAGGGAAGGCAAAATGTTACCTCATAGTGGTGGTTGAATTGGACCAAACATTGCTACCAAATCTATATAACATGGATCATCAAGGAACTCACCTTTGTTGATCTCTTTCTTATATAAAGTGTTACAACATCCAATATGAATAGGATCATGAAAAATCCTAATATAAAAACTATCTCCATTATATGATCAAGTTGGAAAAATCATCTCACAGTCATAATTGTATATGCCTTGGTCCAACGATAGAATGTAATTTGTTGAAGTGACTGATTTGGGCTCAAGAATATTTGGTTTGGGAACCAATATTAACTCAGAAAAATTAGTTTCATGCTCAACCTGATTAGATGAAATCTTTTGCTTCTCAACAAAATTCTCCTCACAAAATTTATTAAATTCATCCTCAAATTTGCTTGAAATTCAAGTTTATCTTTATCACATCTATCATCAAATTGTTTCATATGATGTGCATGTGTAACCATATCTTATTGACTTATGTTTTTGCGTGATTGATCATTTGTTGGCTCATCAAAAGTGAAGATACTCAAATCAAGTTTCTTTTTCTCAAAGAGAACTCTAGACTTAAAATCCTTAACACGTGTCTTCTCACCACTTTGATCACACTCATCCTTAATCAGTTCTTCGAGAAATAGAGCCTTATCAACTATGCAAACATTCTCACAACATGATTCAACTTGCTCCTTGAGAGGTGTTTGTGTATCCAAATCCTTTCCAAACAATACTAACTCTTAAAAAATTAGTTTAGGTTCGAGAGTCGGATTTAATTTAAGAGCGGGTTCCAAATCAAAGAGCTTAAGTTCACATTCATCATTCATCTATATGGAATGTGACCATCCACAATAGGTGATTCAATTCTATAATATATAGGTACGAGAATTAATGTTGGCTCGAGAATTGAGTCCAAATTAGATAAGGACACGAAGTCAACATAGATTCAAAGTTGGAACTAAATCACAAAGTTGGAGATCGGGTTCACCTTCGCAATCAAATTCAATCTCATTGAAGTTAAAACTTTCCAATTGGTCCAAAGGTTGTGATTGGCCAAGTTCAAATTGGTGTGATGAGATTGAATCTTAGTCAAAGTCTTAAAGACACTATGATTCTTCGTTCCTGTCAATATGGATAGGGCAATCATGAATGATTAAAAATATGTTAGGTAGAATTTTCTCATCCCTATCTTTGATCATGATTCATTTGCACTTCTAACCTATTGGTAGATTAGGTTACATAATTTCCTACTTGAATCAGGTTTTTCATACTTTTGTCTAAGTCTGTAGGTTCTTCTTGTTGTTAATGGGACTTGGAAGGTATAGTAAGAATCTTGAATTTGAAAATTTCGATGGGTTCGTGCATCTTCTATTTTTTTTAAGTTGTCGCTGAGCTCTTCTAAGATTTCTATTTTATTTTCCCAGTCTATTGATTTTTCTGTTGGTTGCTTGCTAAAAGAAGTATATAACGATGATTGTTGGAAAGGTGGTTGACAATAGGGCTTGGAGGCATTGTATCCCCATTGACTCGGTGAAAAGTAGAGATGATTATTCTTATTTTGATTATAATAATAGATTAGGGCATGTGTTGATTCAGATAGGACCAACCCAACATACTTGGTTGGTTAAAATGTTGTTGGATAAAGTTATGCCATGCTGGTCGTGTACTGATCAGAACGAAACCAGCACTCGAAAATGTGTGTATTTATGAATCAATGAAAAGCTTGTATGTGCTAATGTTCCCTCGATATTTCCGTTATAACATTGCTCAACGGGTCAAATCCACAGGGACGGGAGGCGATAGAAGCATTAACAGTTCTTATTTACGTGTTATGTTAACAAGTCTTCTTTCTTAAAAGAATTAGAAAAAGAAAATAAAAGAAATCCAGAAGTGATAGATGAAAAGATTATGAAAACGTCGATGTGAAAACCAAAGAGAAGTGATTTGGAAAACAAAATAGAAAAGAAGATGAAACAAAGATGAACTAAGAGGATGGTAAAACAACGTTAGAAAAAATGATAAAAGATTTTGGAATTGGTTTTTAAAACAAGATAAAAGAAAACCATGGCTACTTACTATTAATTGATCCACTAACCATGTTAACCTCTTAGTGATAGTTGCCTCACATGGATCCTTGGCCATCATTAATCCTTGGCTTCAAGAGACGATACAAAGCATGGCCCATAAGATTATTCTTCTACATTCAAACAACACATCCATATCACACAACAAGTTACCAGCTACTATTAATTCATCAAAACCGGTTAGAGGTGAGCATGAAATAAAGAAGACATTGCAAGTTAGCAAGTTAGTGGGTTAGGTGTTAGAATTGTTAGAATGTTAGAATCCATCATTATGAGCCATCAATGGCTCTTGCAAGAGGAGGGCCTTGTAGAGGCTATTAGATTTATGTGGATTATCAAGTAAGTGGTTAGGTGGTTAGTGGTTAGTAGTTAGATTGCCAAGAAAAGAAAAGTTAGCTAAGTATCATGTAAAAGATGGAGAAGATTACAATAGAGAAGAAAGGACACACCTTTACATGGATTGTCACCATCTATTACATCAATCTCTCTCTTTCTCTCTCTGAATCTCTCAGCCCTAATACATGATCTAAAAATGAAATAAAAATACAAAAGAAAGAAGAAGAACACCTACACTATACTACACTAAAGATAGAAAACCTAGCCTAATTCTAAATCTGCTTGCGTTTCAGGTCTTTGCAGGGCTTTTTATAGGCGAAAGAAGACTCTGGAAGGCAAGACGAGGCCACGTGTCGAAAATGGACGCGTGGGCCCACCAAATTGCCGTAAAAAACGCGGCACTTTTCGCATTTTCGCGACAAAACCAGGGAGTTAGGTCCCTGGTTTTGGCGAGGAACTTTTCCTGGCTTCGAGGACCTTCCTGGTATATTCAGATTCTGGTATTTTCGCCAGGATTTCGTCTGACGTGCGGAAGGGTCTAAGTTCAATGCATCTTCTAGAAGCTCCCTTGCTTGGCCTCCAAGAAATCCGGATTTAATTACCCAAAAATGGGTTTAATTAAGCTCTTATTACCCTTTTGCCCTCCTGTCTTGATTATCTGCAAGAGAGACCAAAACACGGTTTAGACCGACATTTTATTCATAAATCAGCAGGGAAATGTGAGATAATAATGCAGAAGTGTAGACTAATCACGCCCCCATACTTATCTTTTGCTCGTCTCGAGCAAAACAAGAAAGAAAAGCTATACTACAAATGTTATTACACAACTTTCGCAGGTGACGCGATTGCACTTAGCGTGTGCAACAAGCCGTTAAACCTCTAGGTTTCCCCTAGAGGAGGAGTGTTGTCTCCTGAGGGTTTTCAGCAGATTTCACCCACAAAATCCATATAAAAAAAAGACAAATGTTAGTATTTTGAAAACACATTTTGAAAGAGAGACAAGTTTACGAAATATTTTTGTAAAAATATAAGTGATTGAGTTTTTGCCTGCACACAAAATAAAGAATTTTAGATTTAGAACAAGATGTGCAAGGTGCTCAATTCTAATCCGCGGTAGCAATGGCTATGCGGGTCGTGATCCTCAGGGAGGGACTAGTGATGGAAGCGTTTAAGTAAGTTATCTCTTTTTTTATTTATTTTATTAGTTACAATGGTATTTACAATGAGTTGAGAAAGAAATTGGAAAGATGTGGAAGATGTGGTGATCTAAAGAAATAAAAGAAAGAAAATTAAACACATACCTACCTCTTCTGCCCTACTTACCTTTGCTCTGTTGCAACGACTTACCTTGTCTTAGAAGGCGATCAAGTATGGCGTATAGGATCTTCCACCTTCACGATCTACACTACGAAAAGAAAAGACAAACTAAAGGGAAGGCTTGTTCATCTCCATAGGCCATCAAGGGCACTCCTTTGGCTAGGCAGTCTCGAAGCGATCGGATCTCATGGTATGAAAGTCATCAGAGAGAAACAACACAACAAGAATAGAAGATGAAAACAAGGATAAAACATGAATAAAAGAAACAAAACAAGAATAGAAATAAAGACAAACTTTGAGCAGATTTTATTAACAATGGAGGAAAAGTAAGACTTACACCGATGCCACCTCAGTACAAGTATGAACTCCTTCCTCCATGAAAGCATCCTCTTCTCTCAGTTACAAAAATTACAAAGAAAACGAAAATAAAACCTAACCTAAATTACAAGTTAGCCTAAAAACCCTAGCTTTTAGCTCTGTATTTTCTGTACCTTTTTTCTGTTGCTCTGCAGGGGTATTTATAGGAGCTGAAAGATGTAGAGTCCCGGTACGACTCTCCCAAAAAATCTTATCTCCAGACTTGTGGCACTTATCCATAGAAGTTCAAATCTGTCCTCCAACTTATTATCATGTTGATCGCCGAAATTGGCTTATCTTTTGACTGAATTGGAAAGTTTGATCAACATAAGAGTTGTAGGTCTTCAAGTCTTTTTTCTGGAGCATCTTGAATCATCAGATTTGAATATCTGTAGCAAACGTTATGATCTGAATACTAAAACGTGTACAGTCTGAATCCGAATTTTTTGAATTTTTATCTTTGCACTCTTCTCCTTTTATCTTCATCCTGCAAGTATTTAGGGTTGAATAGAAGTCTATACTTCCCTCTTCTTTTGGTATTTGCAACTATTGCCCTTAGCAATTGCAACTTTGACATTTGATAATTGCAACTTTTGCATTGGCTTGAATATGGGCTTTTGGGCTTCTTTTAAGGCTTTATTCTTTTATTTTTATTTCTCAAGGCCTGCACACAATAAATCATAAAATATTAGTAAATGTGCAGAATTATAGGAATAAATATGAAAATGTGATGGTAAATGTAATGATAAATATGCACTTTTCACTACCAATCAATAAGCGATCTAAGGTCATAAGTCCACCAAAAATTATTCTTCCTTAAACTTAGTCTACATGTAAGATCTTGTCTTCAATTAAGGTAAGAATTCAAAATTAGATTGAATATTTTATCCTTCATAAAACATAGATAATCTGCACTTTGTGATAGTGAAAATTTCTGGGATTTCAACTCCAACTATTAAGCCATTTATTTATATATATTTTTCTTTTTCTTTTTTTTCTTCCCTTAGTTTTCTTAGGCTTTCTAGTTTACCCGGGTAGTGAGCCTTTAACCGATAACTCCCAGACGGGACGGTTCTTAGGGCACCAGATGAGAGAACATCCCTCGGGCTTAAGGACTCGAGTAAACAAGGCCACAAAACTAAGAGGGATTATTTGTTTCTTATGATCACCGTTAGGCGTGAATAATCATACTTCTTGAGGCATAGTTATCCAGCTTAATAAGTGATTTTTTTATTTATTTATACAATATATATTTTTTCTTTTTATTTATTTTTGCTTTATGACATTTTAGGTCTTTGTTTCTATCCCAAAAATGTGTAAGTGTGAAGTGCATACTATCTAAGGCAAAAAATTCAAGATAAAATTATCTCTCCAATTTATCTTTCTTAACCTATAATCTTAAACAAGATTCATTATTTCGACTAGGTTTAAGATGTCATAATTAAGGTTTTCTTAATTTCTAAGATCATCTTAATTTTCTTTTAAAATATATCAAAACATTGTCTCTTATTTCAAAAAGTTTTTAAAGAAAGGAAAAATCCTAAAAAAACCTATACAAAAGGGAAAATTTCTAAAAGTATCCTAAAAGAAGTGAAAAAGAAAGAAAATCTAAAAACTCTACGTTAGTAAACCCTCCCCACACTTATCTCATGCATTGTCCTTAATGCATCGTGAATGTATGTATGCATGAAATAAATAGAGAGGGAAGGAAAAATCACCTCAAGGTGGTGGTTTCGGTGGTGGTCTGATTGATCCACGAAATGCGGCCTAATCTAATTTGCATGGAGTTCCGAGGAACCTACCCGAGACCTCTAAAATACAACTCACTAGAATGATGTATATACGGATGATTTTTATTAAGAATTTTACCCCATCTAATTTCTAAATTTTCAAAATAACTTCAGAGTCAATTTTATCAACACCTTTGTTCCAAAATGGAGTGTGAAAAGATGAAATGATTGATTTGGACTCAGGAAGTACATGAATGACTACTGACTCAGGAATTTGACTTAAGTCAAGTAAAGGTTTTGGAGTCGAGATTGGTTCCAGAAGTGGGTCCAAATCAAGAAGTTAAAATTCTAATCTACATTCATTTTCCCACAACGGAATGTGACTTTCTAAAATAGGTGATTCAAGTTCAAGAATAACAGGTATGGGAACCAAAACTGACTCTAAAATGTTACACAAGTTAGGTAACAAAATAGGAGTCAATATTGATTCAGGAATTTAAACTGGATCACAAATTTGAGAATCTAGGTCACATTCCTCATTAATTTTAATTTCATAAAAATGAGAACTTGCCAATTTGTCAATTGGACTTTCATAAGTATGAAATTGGTCAAGTTCAATTTGTTGATCATAAAAGATAGGCGATTCAATTTCACGATGGATTGGCACAGGATCCAATGTTGACGCGAAAAATCCTGAAATCAGGTAAAAACACCTCAGTCATTATGGAATCAGGCAGTGAAATTAAATTATCAAGAGGTTCAGGATCATAGTCATGCTCAAGTTCAATCTCAGGAAAAGGATAACTTGCCAAAATGTCAATGGGATTTTCAACATTTGAAGTTTTGTCAAGTTCAGATAGGTGTGCTAAAATTGAATCTTGGTTTCTAAAATGACAAGAGTCCTGGGTCAGATCAATAGAGTTAGGGATAGCTGAATTAGTCAAAGGTTGATAAGATAGGGTTTTCTCATTCCTATAAATGCTAAACAATTGACTCAATTGTGTTTCCAACCTATTGATAGGCTGGGTAGAAGATTTTTGAAATTGTAGCGCGGACTCCTGCATGATTTCTATACTCTTTTCTAGATGTGATATTCTTTCAAGTGAATGCTCTAAAATGGGAGTGTAGGAATCTTGATTTCCAAAACAGCAAGAGTCCTCGGTCAGATCGATAGAGTTAGGGATAGCTGAATTGGTCAAAGGTTGATAAGAGAGAGTATCTTCATCCTATAACTGTTGACCAATTGCCTCAATTGTGTTTCTAACCTATTGATAGACTGAGTAGAAGATTTTTGAAATTGTAGCGCGAACTCCTGCAAGATTTCTATACTCTTTTATAGATATGATTTTTCTTCAAGTGGATGTTCCAGAAAGGGAGTGTAGGAATCTTGGTTTTGAAAAGATTATGAAGATTTGTGAGTCCAACATGTTTTGAGATTGAAGCTTGGACTTACGCAAGAGTTCCTTACTCGTTTTCAGGGTAGATGGTTGTTCATTATAAGGAGGTGGAACTGAGTAAGACTCTTGAAAATATTATGGAATTGGAGAGGCCATCATTTTTTGAAATTGTTGCTCGGCCTCTTGCAGGTTGGCATCTATACTCTTTTCTAATACAGATTTTTTTTCAATTGGTGGTTCTAGAAAAGAAGTATAGGAAGCAAAATTGGGAAATGAATATTGAGGATATTGTGAAGATTGTGGATAAGGTGGTTGAAAATTTAACTCGGGGGAGGTGAATCCCCATTGACTCTGTGAAGAGTGAAAATTATTTTGGAAATTATGGTTATAAGACTGGGGGTATGGGTTGTATTGATTCGAATAAGTCTAACCCGGTGTATTTGGTTGGTTCATATTGTAAAAAGGCGGGTTGGAATTATCCGAATCAAATGGGGTCAATGTGAAATATAGATTCATATTAAGATTGAAAGAATTGTTGTTGTTGAATTCTATTTCACAAACAAAAAAAAAGCAAACAAACAAACAAAAAGAAAGAAAAAGTCAAAATCAAGCCTATACTAAGGTTGACCTAGACCTAAACGACTCCTAACTGGTCGATTACCTGGGGGAGGTTGTTGTATGAATCCAACCACAAACTACTCAGCCAGGTAGGGGCAAAATACGGAAGGAGGTATCCGTGCGTAAGTAACGGGCCTTAATTAAGCCAAACCACGGTATCTTCGAGACGTAACCTCTTAATCCCAACCTTAGACACCAATTTCACAAAAGTAAGATTCAAAACAAGTTTCACTCTCAGTCAATCTCTTAATAAGTTCGAGATGTCCCTAGGGGGCAACGTCTATCAATTTTATTAGGGCTTGGGTTGTGTGAGTGGCGAGGTAGTTTTTGGGCTAAGGAAGTGTGATGAAATCCCCACCTTATCTTGTATGGGTTTTACCCTTAAGTCCAATTCGTGCAAGTGTGCAATATAGATAAGAATAACAAAAAAATGAGTAAATCACCCATATTTTGTCCTATGCTATATGCAATGCCATATGTACACCTCAATCCAGATCACAACAACAGAACAAAATATAGTATATTGGAAATTAATTGACACGTACCTAAATGCAAATGTCTAAACTATTTTAAAAGCGTCCAAATATCATATTTTGTTCTTTAATTTATTGCAATGTGTAAGGCAATCAAAGCAGATAATTAGCAGAAGAATACAACAATATATGCAACTTGCAAATTTTCTGCAAAAGACAAAGTTCAAATGCCACACAAATGCCGCGTTTGCACGACTTTTCTTTAGAAGCTGGGTCCCTGCTTTCTAGAGCAGGGAGATGCAAATCTACTCTTGTAAAGATTGTCCTGCACACCAAAACAGAGAAGAAAATGTTAACAAAAAACGTGAGTTTAAACAATTCCCATCCCCAGCAACGGCGCCAAAAATTTGATCGGAGCGGAACTAGCACTCGAAAATGTGTGTATTTATGAAATCAATGAAAAGCTTGTATGTACTAATGTTCCCTCGATACTTTCGTTATAGCATTGGCTCAACGGGTCGAATCCACAGGGACGAGAGATGATAGAATCATTAACAGTTCTTATTCACGTGTTATGTTAACAAGTCTTCTTTGTTAAAAGAATTAGAAAAAGAAAATAAAAGAAACCAGAAGTGATAGGTGAAAAGATTATGAAAACTTCGATGTGAAAAACCAAAGAGAAGTGTTTGGAAAACAAAATAGAAAAGAAGATGAAACAAAGATGAACTAAGAGGATGGTAAAACAACGACAGAAAAAATGATAAAAGATTTTGGAATTGGTTTTTAAAACAAGATAAAAGAAAACTCATGGCTACTAACTACTAATTGATTTACTAACCATGCTAACCTCTTAGTGATAATTGCCTCACATGGATCCTTAACCATCACTAATCCTTAGTTTCAAGAGACGATACAAAGCATGACCCATAAGATTATTTTTCTACATTCAAATAACACATCCATACTACACAACAAGTTGTAAGTTACTATTAATTCATCAAAACCGGTAAGAGGTGAGCATGAAATAAAGAAGATATTGCAATTTAGCAAGTTAGTGGGTTAGTTGTTATTAATGTTAGAATGTTAGAATCCATCATCATGAGCCATCAATGGCTCTTGCAAGAGCAAGGCCTTGTAGAGGCTATTAGATTTATGTGGATTATCAAGTAAGTGGTTAGGTGGTTAGTGGTTAGTAGTTAGATTGCCATGAGAAAAAAAAGTTAGCTAAGCATTATGTAGAAGATGGAGAAGATTAGAATAAAGAAGAAAGGAGGCACCTTTACATAGATTGTCACCATCTATTACATCAATCTCTCTTTCTCTCTCTGAATCTCTCAGCCCTAATACATGATCTAAAAACGAAATAAAAATACAAAAGAAAGAAGAAGAACACCTACACTACACTACACTACACTACCCTAAAAGATAGAAAACCTAGCCTAATTCCAAATCTGCTTGCGTTTCAGGTCTCTGCAGGGCTTTTTATGGGCGAAAGAAGAGTTTGGAAGGCGAGATGAGGCCACGCGTCGAAAATGGACGCGTGGGCCCACCAAATTGCCGCAAAAATGTTGTACTTGTCGCATTTTTGTGACAAAACCAGGGACTTAGGTCCCTGGTTTTGGCGAGGAACTTCTCCTGGCTACTGATTATTCCCTAATTTTGCATAATTTTCATCACATTCTCATATTTATTTCATGTAAAATTTTGCTAATAAAATCTTGCTTGCTTGATCCAAGGTCCATGGTGTGCAAATGAAGAAGAAGACCTAAATCACCATTTAATTGGTGATTAAAGGCCTACCAAGTAGCCATTGACTTTAGGGAGGCAATTTCGTCAGTTCAGAGCATCAAATCCAGAAACCAGCAGAAGATCCTGACAGGGGCCAGACTGGGCGACGCGCTGCCCAAAGCCAGGCGCGCGCTGCCCTGGCAGGGCCGCGAAAACGCGGCCCTGGCCGCGTTTTCGTGGCCCTTTGGGCGCGCGCGCGCCCGCGCTTTGGGCCACGTGCTTCCCACGTGGCCCCCTTTCCCCTGGTGCCTATAAATACCCCCCTGGGGTCTTCAGTTTGGCCAGATCCAGAGTTAGAGCAAGTTTTTGTAATCTTGTTTTTAGTTTGTAGTTGTTGTTGTTCTTCTTCTAGTTCTAGCTTTAGCCATTAGAGTGAAAGAGAGAGAGTGTGTACAAGTTGTATTGGAAGGTGACAAGATAATACAAGTAATTACTTCTCTTTCTTCTTTCTATTTACTAGTGTTTTCATTTGCTTTCATTTGCTTTTACATTCTTGCTTTAGTGTAACTCCTTCTCTTTATCTCTTTTCTTTTGTTGTTCTTTTCTTCACCATGTGTAACTAACTCCTCCATTGCATGGCTAACTAACTACTAACCTACTAATTCCTAACTTCTTGATTGATAACCCGAATGAGTCAATAGTGTCAAACAAGCCTTGTGCAAACGAGAGCTATGGCATCTTAAGACGAGGGTTCTAACTCTAACGTACCTACAAGTATTTACCTTCTTATATTTCATACTTAAATGATTTTTTGATGATCTATGGGTTTTGTACTTTGCTTGTTGTTGTAAGTTAGAGACTTTCCTTTTAACTTCGCCGATACTATTAGTGCACTCGTGTCTTCCCGTATTCTCGCCTTCTAATGGATCTTGATATGGGAATGTCCGAGTTTTTGCCGTGTAAAGCGAAGTTATAGGAAGAACTTTCACTCGATTTCCACGTGAATAGTTCCATTGCATAAGGGGTAAGCTTCCTATGATCCATCGTGAGGCACATCTTCAAGAAGTTAGGGATTAGTGGGAGCAATTAGTAGAAAGTTAGCCATGCGTTTTTACCATTAAGAAAAACTCACTTTTACAAACCACCAAAACATTTTCCAATAATTCTTGAAACAACTTGTTTTCACTTTTCAATTCTTTATTTGGAAACAAAGAACATTCTCTTTTCTTGAACATAAAAGCCGCATCAAGCTTCCATCGCTCTCCCTCCTTGTGGATACGACCCGTATACCACTTCGCTACTACGAAAGAATCGCAAAAGCAGTAACTTCGACCCACTTCCTTTCTACTTTTCTTGTGCTTGCTTTTTGTCGATCAAATTTTAGCGCCGTTGCCGGGAGGGAACGGCTTTATTGTTCACTACTAAAGATTGTTCTTTTTGTGTGTAGGAGAAGTACCAAGGAGTTCACTATCACGGAAAGCAAAAGAGGTGGCCAAGGACATTGCGCGAGGATTCATTTGCCCTCGGAAAAATTCATGTAAAAGCGAGCTTTTCCGATTGAAGTACTAACAAACTCGTTTGCAGGGTTACCGAAAGCCGCTAAAAAAATTACTTTCTAAATTTTTAATTTCCTTGGATGCTTCACCTTATGCATGTGTAATAAATTCAACAGAAATCCACTTGTTGCTTAATGAAAATTTGGACTAGACCTTCGCATATAGGGCACGTGTCTATTTCAATTCATTTCAATTTCTGTTGAAGAGTGCTAGAGAAAAGGTACTGTGTGCATTCATATTAAATAGGACCAACATTTTGAAGTGATTTACCGCTTTGAATGTTACCTTGTTGTGAATAAACTGTACACTTGCACAATTGACTTTAAGGGCAAAACCCAAATAAACAAGATAAGGTGGGGATTTCATCACCCTTCCTTAGCCCAAAAATCATCTCCAAGTGCACTCACACTTTCCCAAGCCTTAACTAAAAATCAATAGACGCTGGCCCTAGGGACATCTCGGACTCACTAAGAGATTAACCGAGATTGAAAATTGTAAGAACTATACTCCTGCAAAATCGGTGTCTAAGGAAAGTGGATTGAGAGGTAAAGCCTCGAAAGCTCCGTGGTTTGGCGTAATTAGGCCCGTGGCTCTGCCCGAATACCTCCCCCCGAGCTTTGCCCTTTCCTGGCCGATTAGCTTATAGTCGAGTTCCTGCAACAACCTCCCCAGAGAATCGACCAGTTAGGAGTCGTCTAGGTCCAGGTACCTTAGACTAAGGCTTGTGGTTGTTTTTCTTTCTTTTGTTTGTTTTTAGTTCTTTTTTGATTGTTTGTTGTCTTCATGTTGGTTGTGGTGTGCTGCATGCAAAAGTGGGTGAGAGATCCGTTAACTTTCAGATTAACAAGAAACACTTCTCTACCCTTGCATCCAGAACCGGTGATGGCGTCGCTTCAGGATAGATTTTACCCGATCAGAACTTCACTTTCATCTTGCATAAAACTTCCTGAAGCAAACGGCAATAATTTCGAGTTAAAGCCCCAATTCATTAACACTCTTCCCAAATTTCATGGTTTAGAATCAGAGGACGCATACTTCTTTGTTAGGGAATTTGAAGAAGTATGCCTCATGATGCGTATACCTCAGCTAGGAGACGATGCCGTTAGGTTATGTTTCATCCCTTTTCCCTAAAGGACCTAACTAAGAAGTGGTTGTACAGCTTGGCAGCAGATTCAGTCATGACCTGGGATGATTTCGTCAAGGCCTTCTTGAAGAAATTCTATCCAATTCACAAAACTGCCCTCATTAGGAAGAAAATTATGCAGTTTAGGCAAGAACCGAGTGAACCATTTTGGAGATACTTTGAGCGATTCAAAGATCTCCTAGCTCAGTGCCCTCACCATGGTGTGGAGAAATGACGTCAGTGCCAGATTCTCTACGATGGATTAGATTATCAGACAAAAACCCTTTTGGAAACCATGTGTCAGGGAGGGTTCTTGCAGAAGGATAAGAATCAGGGTTGAGATTTATTTGAGGATTTAGCGGAGAAAACCCTACAATGGGACCAGCCTCGGAAAAACCTAGGAATTCACAATCTATAGCTTCAAGAGGAGGGCTCCTATCTCTAGAATCATCCATAGCTGCCGAGGCTAAGATTGCTACCCTAATGAGGAGGATAGAGGCTCTGGAAATAAAAGAGCCTGCCAGTGTCAACCAGATCAACCCACCACCAATTCACAATCTGGGTTGTTCATTTTGTCAGGCACCAAACCATGTCTTTGAAGAGTACCCTGTTTTCCATGCCCAGCAAGTGCCACCGGAACACATGAATGCGGCTTACTCACGACCGCCTCACAACCCCTACTGACAGACCTACAATCCCGGTTGGAGGAATCACCCAAATTTCTCCTGGGCCCCGAACAATCCTCCCAGGCCTAATTTTTCCAACAACTTTCACCATCCTACTCGTCCACCAACTTTTCCCAGTCAAGCCCCAGCTTCTTCCTCCCAAGGCTCACCAATGGAAAAGAAAATTAGTAAATTGGAGGAGAGCATAGAGGCTTTCATAAAGTCCCAAGCTGCTTTCATGCAGAACCAGGGACAAACTCTGAACAGTCATTCACAGGCCATATCGAGGTTGGAAATGCAGATGAGCCAGTTAGCTAGCTCTCTAAGTGAAAGACCTAAGGGTACTTTGCCTAGTCAGCCGCTAGTTAACCCAAAAACCTCCAACCAAGTATATGAAATTCAGGATCCATCGATTAACCAGTGTAATGTTGTTCACACACTGCGATCTGGAAAGAAGGTGGACAACCAGGTCTACCAACAGAAAAGTCCAGTCCATCCCGATCCCACTCCTGCCTCCACCTCTGCTAGTTCCTCCCAATCCGCTCCACAAACATCTGACGAGGACAAAGCTGCTGAACAAGTTCATAAGCCTGTAGCACCCTTTCCCAATAGTCTTAGGAACAACAATAAAAATATGCACATGGAGAAAATGCTAGAGATGTTCAACAAGGTCAAATTGAATGTGCCACTTCTTGACGCTATCCAACAAGTCCCGGCTTATGCCAAATTTCTTAAGGATATGTGTACGAAGAAGAGGAAGACCAATGTGCCCAAGAAAGTGTTCTTGGCAACCAACATAAGCGAAATTCTGTCTGGTCCCATTCCGGTGAAATACAAGGATCCCAGATGTCCCACCATTTCCTGCACCATAGGACATACCGAAATCAGTAGAGCACTTCTTGACCTGGGAGCAAGTATCAACTTGCTACCTCTCTCAGTATACCAGCAACTTGGGTTGGGTGAGCTAAGCCCAACTTGAGTCACCATTCAGCTAGCTGACCGATCTGTGAAGATCCCTAAGGGGAAATCACAGACGTCCTCATCTGGGTCGGGGATTTCATTTACCCCGTTGACTTTATTGTGCTTGAGACCCAACCTGTGTCCAATCTTAGGTCTCAAACTCCCGTCATCTTAGGGCGCCCATTCCTTGCTACAGCCAATGCCATAATCAACTGTAGGAACGGGTCCATACAATTGACTTTTGGAGACATGACGAAGGAAGTCAATGTCTTCAAATTGACTTCCTTCTTGGAAGACAACCTAGGGATGTCAATGATCAGACGTTTGAGGTCAATTCTATTGAAAACCTGACCAGTGAGCATGAGGAGAGTATGGAGACAGAAACTGAGGCAGAGTTTGATCTAGAGGCTGAGGATTTTAATCTAGACTAGATCGTAGATTCAGCAGTGGATTGGGCGTCAAACCCAAGTGTACCCCATCCTAGGATTGAAAGCCCAGAGATTGCCTCCAATGAAGCAACACATTCCCTAGAGCTTAAAGCCTTGCCTGAACATCTCAAGTACGCCTACCTGGGCGAAAAGGACACTTTGCCAGTCATCATAGCATCACACCTGACTGAGCAACAAGAGGACAGCTTAATGTCTATTCTGAAAAGACATAGGGAAGCCATTGGATGGACGATGAAGGACATCAAGGGAATAAGTCCAGCCATAGTGCAACATAGAATCCATTTAGTCGATGAAGCAACCCCTAGGAGGGACCCACAACGCAAGCTTAACCCTCTCATGCAAGAGGCAGTTAAGGCTGAAATTCTAAAACTATTAGATAATGGGATCATTTATCCCATTTCTGATAGCAAATGGGTTAGCCCTGTTCATGCGGTCCCAAAGAAGGCTGGCTTTACGGTGGTAGAAAATGAGGAAAAAGAGTTGGTACAAACACGACTGCCTACCAAGGTTCGTGTTTGTATCGACTACAGGAAGTTGAATGCAGCTACCCATAAAGACCACTTCCCGCTACCCTTCATCGACCAAATGCTTGAGCGTTTGGCTGGACATGAGTACTACTGCTTCCTAGATGGGTACTCGGGATACAATCAAATCCCCATTGCTGCAGAAGACCAGGAAAAGACGACGTGCGCATGCCTTTTGGATTGTGCAGTGCTCCCGCAACGTTCCAACAGTACATGCTTAGTTTGTTCTCTGACATGGTGGAACGTTTTCTTGAGATTTTCATGGATGACTTCTCCATCTACGAAGATTCATTTGATCAGTGTCTTCATCACTTAGAGTTAGTGCTACAAAGATGCATTGAGAAGAACCTAACTCTAAACTGGGAAAAATGTCACTTTATGGTGAGACAGGGGATTGTCTTGGGCTATGAGATTTCGAGGAGAGGCATAGAAGTGGATAAGGCTAAGGTAGAAGTGATTGCTAAGCTTCCACCACCCAAAAGCATCAAGGATATTAGATCCTTTCTAGGGCATGCTGGGTTCTACCGATGGTTCATTAAGGACTTTAGCAAAATCGCGAGGCCCTTAACCAACCAGCTCGCTAAGGACGTGCCCTTTGATTTTAACGATGAATGTTTCAAGTCATGGGGGAAGCTTAAGCAAGAACTGATTTCTGCACCTATCATTTCTGCTCCTAATTGGGCTCAGCCATTTGAAATCATGTGTGATGCATCTGATTTTGCTATTGGCGCTGTTCTAGGACAGCGCATCGATAATAGGCAGCACGTGATCTACTATTCGAGTAGGACCTTGAATGACGCCCAACAGAACTACACAACGACTGAGAAGGAATTCTTGGCCGTTGTCTTTGCGTTAGAAAAGTTTCGACCTTACTTGTTAGGTTCGAAGACGGTGATTTTTACGGATCACTCGGCTCTGAAATACCTCATGACCAAAAAGGAAGCAAAAGCCCGACTGATTCGGTGGATCCTTTTGCTTCAAGAATTTGACTTAGAAATCTGGGATAAACGAGGTATAGAAAATGTGGTCGCTGATCATCTCTCACGAATTCCGAATGCATCAACCATCCAAGCTCCGATCAACGAGGATTTCCCAGACGAGCACATCCTAGCCATTCTTAAGGAACCCTGGTATGCGGACATCGTTAATTACCTGGCCACGGGACAATTACCCGCTGACTGGACAAAGCAAGACCAAGACCGCTTCTTTGCCCAAGTACGGTACTTCTTCTGGGAAGAACCATATCTTTTTAAGTATTGTCCCGACCAAATAATTAGACGATGCATACCCGAGGAGGAACAGAGGAGTGTGCTCAGCTTTTGCCATGACCTTGCATGCGGAGGACACTTCGATCCCGCAAGACTGCAGAGAAGGTTCTACAAAATGGGTTCTACTGGCCCACTTTGTTCAAAGACTCATATCACTTTTGCAAGTCATGTGCAAACTGTTAGAAGATCGAGAAAATTTCTAGAAGAGACATGATGCCCCTGAACCCGATCCTTGAAGTTGAAATTTTTGATGTTTGGGGTATCGATTTCATGGGGCCATTCCCCAACTCCTTCGGCAACCAATTCATTTTGGTTGCTGTAGATTATGTCTCTAAGTGGGTAGAAGCTGTGCCAACTAAGACGAATGACAACAAAGTGGTTGTCAAATTTCTCAAAGATAACATCTTCTCCCGATTTGGCACCCCCAGAGCGATAATTAGTGATAATGGATCACATTTCTGCAACAGAGTTTTTGAAGCTCTGATGCGAAAATATTCCATCAATCACAAGTTATCCACTCCGAACCATCCCCAGACAAATGGGCAGGTAGAAGTCACCAATCGACAACTCAAGCTCATTCTGGAAAAGACTGTCGGACAAAACCGAAAGGATTGGTCGGTTAAGCTCAATGATGCATTGTGGGCTTACCGCACTGCTTTTAAGACAGTTCTGGGGATGTCTCCTTACAGAATCGTGTTTAGAAAAGCCTGTCATCTGCTAGTAGAGTTAGAACACCGGGCCCTCTGGGCAATTAAGCAACTCAACTTTGACCTGACCAAGGCCGGTGAACTTAGAAAACTGCAGATTTCAGAATTAGAGAAGATACGGAATGAAGCTTATGAGAATGCACAAATCACCAAGAGCAGAACTAAACTTTTTCATGACCAAATCATGACCCGGAAAAACTTTGCACCGGGAGATAGGGTTCTGCTGTACAACTCTAGGCTTCATATTTTCGCGGGGAAGCTGAAAACTCGTTGGTCGGGACCGTTCATTGTGCGCACTGTTTTCCCACACGGTGCTGTGCTTATTGCAGATCCTAAAAACAACACGGAATTTAAAGTGAATGGGCAAAGACTGAAGCCCTTCTTGACCACTGAGCCTATGACTCCAGATGAGAGTATGCTGACTCTTTTTGCCCCGTCATGCACCTAACCACAACAAACAAATAAAAAATAATAAAAAAAAAATTTAAATTTTTTTTTGTTTATATGCTTACCCCGTGTACATTCTTTTTGACATTTCTTTAGCCTATTCGCACTTGGCCGGCCCGAGTCCACGAAGACGGTGACATCATTTCTTCCCCTTATTTATTGCATTTGCATTTCCATATGCATTCATTGAGGACAATGCATTAGATAGGTGTGGGGGGGTCCTAACACTTTTTCTTTTTCCTTTTATTCTTTCTTTTTCTTTCAAAAAAAAAATCTCCAAATTGAAAAGAAATTTCATACTCTTTATAAAAATGCCAAAAGATTCTAGGAATTATGGGAACCTTATTAATGAATCTTTATTTTTGCCTAAATAAATAAGAAAAATTGGTTTGACTAAAAAGTTAGAAGGGATAAGGAAAATAACTCATACCTTTTATTTTAGCCTTAGTAGAATATGCATAACCCACACACACATGCTTGGGATTTAGAGATACAACTCTGGAAAAAAAAAAGAAGCTGGATAATTGTGCCTCAAGAAGCATGATTACTCACGCAAAAAAAAAAAAACAAAAAAACTATATACAATAATAAATCTTGATTTCGTGGCCTACTCCATTTGCATATTTGACCTGCAGGGTATTTTTTCACCTGGTGCCCTAAAACCATCTGGTTTGAGAGTTATCGGTTTGATATGTGTTACATAAGTGAAGTAGAAAGCCTAATGGAACCAAGAATAATAAGTAAATATTAATAAAATTAAATGATATTCAAAGTTGAGTTGAAAAATCCCAAGCACATCACACTTACACATTATGCATATCTATCTAAAGCAAAATAAAAGAATGAAGTAGAAGTACAAGATCTTTTCTAAATTTATAAGAAAAGCGTAGTTTCTTCATTTATGACGGCTAAAATATAAGAGGACTTATGAGGGTTAAACCTAATTCTTATATCATTCGGTCATTTTTACTTAGATGATTGAAAGTTCTTTTTAAAAAATAAAAAATATATATATACATATCTTTCTAACAACTAACTTCTTTTCTTTACTTACTGGATTTTGTGGGTGCAATCCGCTGAAAACCCTCAGGAGATAACACTCCTCCTCTAGGGAAAACCTAGAGGTTTAACGGCTTGTTGCACATGCTCAGTGTAATCGCGTCACCTGCGAAAGTGGTGTAATAATGTTCTCATTTTTGTTTTGCTTGGGACGAGCAAAAAGATAAGTGTGAGGGTGTGATTAGTCTCTAATTTTGCATAATTTTCATCACATTCTCATATTTATTTCATGTAAAATTTTGCTAATAAAACCTTGCTTGCTTGATCCTAGGTCCATGGTGTGCAAATGAAGAAGAAGACCTAAATCACCATTTAATTGGTGATTAAAGGCCTACCAAGTAGCCATTGACTTTAGGGAGGCAATTTCGTCAGTTCAGAGCATCAAATCCAGAAACCAGCAGAAGATCCTGACAGGGGCCAGACTGGGCGACGCGCTGCCAAAAGCCAGGCGCGCGCCGCCCTGGCAGGGCCGCGGAAACGCGGCCCTAGCCGCATTTTGGGCGCGCGCGCCCGCGCTTTGGGCCACGTGCTTCCCACGTGGCCCCCTTTCCCCTGGTGCCTATAAATCCCCCCTGGGGTCTTCAGTTTGGCCAGATCCAGAGTTAGAGCAAGTTTTTGTAATCTTGTTTTTAGTTTGTTGTTGTTGTTGTTGTTGTTCTTCTTCTAGTTCTAGCTTTAGCCATTAGAGTGAAAGAGAGAGAGTGTGTACAAGTTGTATTGGAAGGTGACAAGATAATACAAGTAATTACTTCTCTTTCTTCTTTCTATTTACTAGTTGTTTTCATTTGCTTTCATTTGCTTTTACATTCTTGCTTTAGTGTAACTCCTTCTCTTTATCTCTTTTCTTTTGTTGTTCTTTTCTTCACCATGTGTAACTAACTCCTCCATTGCATGGCTAACTAACTACTAACCTACTAATTTCTAACTTCTTGATTGATAACCCGAATGAGTCAATAGTGTCAAACAAGCCTTGTGCAAACGAGAGCTATAGCATCTTAAGACGAGGGTTCTAACTCTAACGTACCTACAAGAATTTACCTTCTTATATTTCATACTTAAATGATTTTTTGATGATCTATGGGTTTTGTACTTTGCTTGTTGTTGTAAGTTAGAGACTTTCCTTTTAACTTCGCCGATACCATTAGTGCACTCGTGTCTTCCCGTATTCTCGCCTTCTAATGGATCTTGATACGGGAATGTCCGAGTTTTTGCCGTGTAAAGCAAAATTATAGGAAGAACTTTCACTCGATTTCCACGTGAATAGTTCCATTGCATAAGGGGTAAGCTTGCCTATGATCCATCGTGAGGCACATCTTCAAGAAGTTAGGGATTAGTGGGAGCAATTAGTAGAAAGTTAGCCATGCGTTTTTACCATTAAGAAAAACTCACTTTTACAAACCACCAAAACATTTTTCAACAATTCTTGAAACAACTTGTTTTCACTTTTCAATTCTTTATTTGGAAACAAAGAACATTCTCTTTTCTTGAACATAAAAGCCGCATCAAGCTTCCATCGCTCTCCCTCCTTGTGGATACGACCCTATAGCCACTTCGCTACTACGGAAGAATCGCAAAAGCAGTAACTTCGACCCACTCCCTTTCTACTTTTCTTATGCTTGCTTTTTGTCGATCAGCTACGAGGACCTTCCTGGTATATTCGGATTCTAGTATTTTTCCCGGATATTCGTCTGATGTGCTCAAGGGTCTAGGTTCAATGCATCTTCTAGAAGCTCCCTTACTTGGCCTCCAAGAAATCCGGATTTAATTACCCGAAAATGGGTTTAATTAAGCTCTTATTACCCTTTTGCCCTCCTTGTCTTAATTATCTGCAAGAGAGACCAAAATACGGTTTAGACTGACATTTTATTCATAAATCAGCAGGAAAATACAATATAATAATGCAGAACTGTAGACTAATCATGTACTCCGGGTTGAAAGAGGTCGGAGCAAAATATGGATTATTATTAAAGTTAGTAAAATTGTGGTTATTATCTATATTACTCAAGAAATGTCAAAACAAATAAATAAACCAACAAAAGAAAAGAAAAGGGGAAAAAATTTAGCCTAAGTTAGGGTAGACCTTAGACCTAGATGACTCCTAACTGGTTAGACTGTCCATGGGAGGTATATTACAGAATCTAACCACAAGTTAACCGGCCAGGTAGGTGGCAAGATCAGTGGCAGGTATCCGCGCAAAAGCTACAAGCCTAATTATTCCAAACCACTGTTCTTCAAGGTTTCGCCTCTTAATCTCCAGCCTAGTCACCGATTTGGCAAGAGTTAAATTTCAATAACTTCCTCCTTAGGTCAATCTCCTAGTGAGTCCAAGATGTCCTTAAGGCCAACGTCTACTCAGATTTTAATTAGGATTGGGTTAGTGAGTGAGGAGATTGTTTTTGGGATAAGAAAGGGCAATGACTTCCCTACCTTATCTTACTCATGGGCTTTGCTCTTAAGTCGTTTTAGTACGACATGTGCAAATAAATAGATTAGTAATCACTCAAAGTAATTATAAATCACCCAAAAGTGTTTTCTAATCTAGATACAATGCAAACGTACCTTATCTCTAGCACTCTTCTACAGTAATTTAAAATAAATAAAATTAGACAGATGCCTATGATGTAAATCTATCCATTTCTTAAACCCTTCAATTAATGAATTACTATTGAATTAATAACAAAGAAGAAAAATTAACCATTTAGTAAATAAAAAAATATTGTTCCCTCCTTGGCAACGGCGCCAAAGTTTGATTGCCGAAAAACAGAGATAAAGTTAAAAGTTAGAATATTTGGATGAAAGCGTGTCTCTGTCTTTCATAATATATCCGCGGCAGCGAGCTATGCGGGTCGATCCTCAGGGAGAGATGCGATGAAAACTTTTCGATATATCTTTTTTTAAACACTAAGTAGGTTGTTCTTCTTTGTGTTAAAGGAAAAATACTATGTTAAGTGTTGGGATTAAAATATGATGGTGAAAATAGGATTGGATTAAATTAGGATTTTAAAAATATTAAGGAGTACGGCTTACTAATCATCTACCACCACTAACTTACTAACCTATGCTAGTTTAAACTTCACTTTGAATCATAAAAATTATTTCTTATAGTTACATTCAATTCAAGTAAGATACATAAGATGGAGAAACCCTATTTGAAATAATTACTAATCAAGACCTAACATTAAACTATCAAAATTTTTCAAGTATAGAATAAGAAGAATAACCAACATTAAACTATCAAGGCTATCTAAGCATAGAATAAGAAAAACAACTGGAAAGTATTAGCAAATAATAGATTTAACTATCGTCATATGCCTTCAAAAGTATTAGCTATTCCTAGGGTTTAAGCATGCATAAGGTCCAATCGGCTTATTCTAACATGGAAGTTGAAGTAGTGGTGGGTAGAGATTAATAGGCCATGAAGGAGATTAGCTACCCATGAGAGAATCTAAAGAAAGCATGGTAAAAGAGAAAGAAAGTAAAAAAAAAAGTAAATAAAGATAAATTAGAAAGAAAATCTTGTTATTGATGCCGTCACCTTCAATTACAAGAGGCTCCTCCTTCTTTACAAAGCTTGAAGTAGAACTAGAACCTAAAAATTATAAAAGAAATTTGAAGAGAAACTAAAGAAAAATACTGAGTTATGATATCTAATGTGGAGATGTTTGATTATGAGAGATTTCAGCTCTTTAAATAGGCCTCAGAGCTAATCACAATAGGTAAAAAATTAAAAGATTTAACTCAATCCTAATTCAATACGAGAATTCAATTCTGCAGCAAGTTAGCATATTAATTGCTGAATATGACTCATTTGACGGCTGAATTAGACCAAGTGGTCAACAAAAGTATTGTAGCCCTTCAAGTTCTCTTTGTAGCATCTTGAATCATTAGATTTAAATATCTATAGCAAAAGTTATGATTCGAATACTAAGAGGTATCCAGTCTGAATCTGAGTCTGAATTGATTTTGAACTCCATTTAATTTGAATTATTCTCTTTATTCCTGTTAGAATTAGCTTTATCCCATTCATCTTGTAGAATTAATAGGATTAGGGATAAAATAGAAGCTTCTTGTATACTTATATTTCCATTAAAGTAACTACACACCATAATAAAAAGAAGATTAAATAGCAATGTTAAAGAAAGAATAACCAATGATAAATATGCAAATGTGACAATAATAATGCAAAATTGAGATGCAATCAGACTCACGCAAGACTTTCATACTCATTTTTAGCACATATTTTTCTACAATCAGTTGTTCTAGAAAAAGAGTATATGAAGTTTGATTTTGGGAAATTGTGAGTCTATCATGTTCTGAGATTGTCGCTTGGACTTATGCAAGTGTTCCATACTCATTTTCAAAACTGAAGGTTGTTCATTTTGAAGAGGTGAAATTGAGTATGAATCTTGAAATTTTAGTTGAAATAGTGAGTCCAACATGTTTTCAAATTGTCACTCTGACTCACGCAAGACTTTCATACTCATTTCTAACACAGATTTTTCTTTAATTGGGTATTCTAGAAAAAAAAATATATGAAGTTTTATGTGAGAAAGAATGAAGATTGTGAGTCAAGCATGTTTTAAAATTGTTATTGGAACTCAAGCATGGTTTACATGCCTTCTATACTCTTTTCTAATTCGAATTTTTATTCAGTGGTGGTTCTGAAAAGGGAGTATATGAAGCAAAATGCGGGAATAATTTTGGATAAGGTGTTTGAAAATTTGGCTTAAGGGAGTTGAATCCCCATCGACTCTGTGAAGAGTTGAAGTTATTTTGAAAATTTTGGTCATAAGATTGGAGATATGGGTTATATTGTGTCGAATACATCCAATCAAGCTTATTTGGTTGGTTCATGTTGTACAAAGTCGGGTTGGAGTTATCCGAGTCAAATGAGGTCAGGGTGAAATATGGATTCATAATAGAATTGAAAAAATTATTATTGAAATCCATTAAAAAAAAACAAAAACAAACAAACAAACAAAAAGAAAAGAAAATAAGCCTAAGCTAGGATTGACCTAGACCTAAACCACTCCTAATTAGTGGATTGTTGATCAAGACGGAACCAGCACTCAAAAACGTGTAATATGAAATCAATGAAAAAGAAAGCGTGCTAATGTTCCCTCGATACTTCCGTTATAACATTGGCTCAACAAGTCGAATCTACAGAGACGGGAGGCGATAGAAGCATTAACAGTTTTTATTCACGTCGGTTGTTAACAAGTCTTCTTTGTTAAAAGAATGAAAAAAGAAAAAGAAAATAAAACTGAAAGTGATAGGTGAAGAAGGCGATGAAACGACGATGTGAAAATAAAGAAAAATGGTTTTGAAAACTAAAAAAAGATGAAACAAAGGTGAACTAAGAGGATGGTAAAAATAACGATAGAAAAAATGATAAACAAAGGTGAACTAAGAGGATGGTAAAAACAACAATACAAAAAAATGATAAAAGAGTTTGGAAATTAATTTTTAAAACAAGATAAAAGAAAACTCATGGCTACAACTACTAATTGATCAACTAACCATGCTAACCTCTTAGTGATAGTTGTCTCACATGGATCCTTGGCCATCACTAATCCTTGGCTTCAGGAGACGATACAAAGCATGGCAATAAGATGGTTCTTCACATTCAAACTTGCATCAAGAGCAAGCTAATACATATATTAGATCATCAAACCATTAAAAGCGAGCATGAAATAAGAGAGTTAGCTTGGTTAGCAAGTTATATGTTAGAACTGATTAGTCTACAATTCTGCATTATTATTTCGCATTCTCCCACCGATTTATGAATAAATTGTCGATCTAAATCGTGTTTTGGTCTTTATTGCAGGTAGATCCAAAGTTCAAGGGCAAAGGAGTAATAAGAGCCTAATTAATCCCAATTTATGGTAATTAATCCCGCATTACTTAGAGGCCAAGCAAAGGATTCTCTAGAAGATACATTGAACCTAGACTCCTGCGCATATCAGACGAATATTCGGGTACAAATACCAGAAACGGGATATACCTGATCATTCTCGAAGCCAGAGGGACCCACTGACGAAAACTAGGGATCTACCTCCCTGGTATTGCCGCGGAAACGCGGCAATAGCCGCGTTTTCGCGGCAAAGGAGTGGAGCCACTTGTCGATTTTTGACGCGTGGCCCCGTCTCGTCTTCTGGAAGCCTCCTGGGCCTATAAAAACCCCTGCAGAGGGCCAACCGAGGGCAGTCTTCGTTTTTAGGAGTAGATGCAGATTTTAGGAGTAGTGTAGGTAGGTGCTCTTCATTTTTCTTGTATTTTCATTTCTTTTTAGATCATTATAGTAGGGCTGAGTGATTCATAGAGAGAGATAGAGAGGGATTGATGTAATAGATAGTGACAGTCTATGTAAAGGTGCCTCCTTTCTCTTCTATTGTAATCTCCTTCATCTTCTACATGATTTCTTGCTAACTTTTCTTCTCATGGCAATCTAACTACTAACCACTAACCATCTAACCACTTACTTGATAATTCACATGAATCGGGTAGCCTCTATTAAGGCCTTGTTCTTGCAAGAGCCATTAATGGCCAATGATGATGGGTTCTAACATCTAACTTGCTAACTTGCTAACCAAGCTAACTCTCTTTTATTTCATGCTTTCCTTTAATTGTTGATGAGTTGATGCTTATATTAGCTTGATCTTGATGCATGTTTTGATTGTGATGAACCATCTATGTGCCATGCTTTGTATCGTCTCTTGAAGCCAAGGATTATTGATGGCCGAGGATCAAAATGTGAGGCAACTATCATGAAGAGGTTAGCATGGTTAGTGGAGCATTTAGTAGTTAGTAAGCCATGAGTTTTTCTTTCTCTTGTTTTAGAAATCATTTTCAAAGCTTCTTTTCTCATTTTTCTATCGATGTTTTCACCGCCTTCTTAGTTCATCCTTGTTTCATCTCCTTTTCTACTTTGTTTTCCAAACCACTCTTCTATTTGGTTTTTACATCGACGTTTTCATCGCTCTCCTCACCTACCACATTCTGGATTTCCTTTTCCTTTTCTTTTCACTTTCTTTTTCATTCTTTCAACAAAGAAGAAGTGTTAACAAAAGGCGTGAATAGAAACTGTCAATGCTTTTATCGCCTCCCTTCCCTGTGGATTCGACCCGTTAAGCCAATGCTATAACGGAAGTATCGAGGGTACATTAGCACATTCGAGCTTTTCATTGATTTTACATAAAACACACTTTTGAGTGCTAGTTCCACCCCGATCAAGAACCCATCATCATGAGCCATCAATGGCTCTTGCAAGAGCAAGGCCTTGTAGTGGCTACTAGATTCATGTGGATTATCAAGTAAGTGGTTAGCTAGTTAGTGGTAAGTAGTTAGTCACCATGAGAAGAAAATCTAGCTAAGCATCATGTAGAAGATGGAGAAGATTACATTGGAGAAAAAGGAGACACCTTTACATAGATTTTCACCATCTATTACATCAATATCTCTCTATCTCTCTCTGAATCTCTCAGCCCTACTACAAGATCTAAAAAAAAAATGAAAATAAAAATTAAAGTAGAAAGAAAATCCTAATTTACAACTAGAAGAGAGAAACCTAGCCTAAAATAAAATCTGCTTCTGCTTCGGACATCTGCAGGGGTTTTTATAGGCGAAAAAAGGCTCTGGAAGATGAGACAAGGCCACACGTCGAATATCGACGCGTGGCCCCACCACCTTGCCGCGGAAACGCGGCTATTGCTGCGTTTCCGTGGCAATACCAGGGACCTAGGTCCCTGGTTTTGTTGTGGGGATGCGCGGCGCTTCGGGGACCTTCTAGATATGCTCCGATTCGGGTATTGTCATCCGTATATTCGTCTGACAGGCGTAAGGGTCTAGGTTCAATGTACTTGATTGAGTTTTTGCCTGCACACAAATATAGAATTTCAGTTTTAAGAATAGGATGTGCAAGGTGCTCAATACTACCGCTATAGCAAGTGGCTATGCAGATCGTGATCCACAGGGAGGGACTAGCGATGGAAGCTTGTTTAGTAAGTTCTCTAAAGTGTTTGAATTAATAGTTGTTAAAGTCAGGTTAGAAAGAAAGTGGTAGATTAAGAAGATGGAGAAACTAGAAGTAATATTTACAATGATATGATATTTACAATGAAAAAGAAGAAGTGTGAAAAAGATTGGGAATTTGGTGATTTACACTTAAAATAAAAGAAAGAAAACTAAAAACTAAAGAAAACATACTTACCTCTTCGGCCTGTTTACTTCTGATCCGTTGCAACGACTTACCTTGTCTTTGAAGGCATTCAAGCATGGCGTATAGGATCTTCCCCCTTCTCGATGTACACTACGAAAATAAAAGACAAACTATACTAGCAAGAGAAGGTTTGTTCATCACCATAGGCCATCAAGGGCACTTCAACGGCTAAGCAGTCTCGAAGCTATCAGATTCTCTTGGATTGCAAGACATCAGAGGGAAACAAAAACAAAACAAGAATAGAAGAACAAAAATAAACTTTGAGTTGATTCAATTAACAATGGAAGAAAAGATTACTTACACCGATGTCACCTCAGTATAAGCTTGATCTCCTTCCTCCATGAAAGTATCCTCTCCTCTCAGTTACAAAAATTACATAAAAGAAAACTAAAAAAAAACCTAAGTTACAATCTACAAGTTAGCCTAAGAAAAACCCTAATTTTTGTTTCTGTCCTCGACTCTGTATTGGACGCCCTTCTCTGTTGCTCTGCAGGGGTATTTATAGGAGATGGAAAAAGTAAAGTCCCGGTACGACTCCTCCACGAAAACTGATCGCCAACTGCCTCTGGATTCCGCGGAACCGGGAAATTTGCAGCGTTTTCGCGGCACTATTGTAGCCAAATGCCACGCGCTTTCTCGCGTGGCATCCTCTGGTCCGTCCATCAGGGTAAATGCTTCTGGATTTTGCATACCGACTCTTTATTTTGAAAATTCGGGATAACTTGGAAAGTAAGTTACCCTAAATCCAAATCTCTTTAAAACGAATTTTATCTTTACACTCTTCTCCTTTTATCTTTATCCTTGCCCTGCAAGCAATTAGGGTTAACTAGAAGTCCTCTTCTTTTAGTAATTGCAACTTTTGCACATGGGCTTGCTCATGGGCTTCTGGGCTTCATTTAGCCTTTTATTTTTTATTTAATTAATTACTCAAGGCCTGCACACATTAAATAATAAAACATTAGTAATAGTGCATAATTGTAGGAATAAATATGAAAATGTGATAGTAAATGTAGTGATAAATATGCATTTTTTTACTACCTATCACACCCCCACACTTATCTTTTTGCTCGTCCTCGAGTAAAAATCAAAATGAAAAGAAAAACTAATCTATCCTAACTCACTTTCGTAGGCATCACGGTTGCACTTAGCACGTGCAACAAGCCGTTAAACCCCTAGGTTACCCTAGAGGATGAGTGTTGTCTCGTGAGGGTTTTCAGCGGATTACACCCACAAATCCATAAAAAGGAAAATATTTGAAATATGTTTGAGGAGACTAAGTAATCTATAAGTTTTTAGGATTATCATTTTTATTCATTCTTAAACTTAGTTTTTGTATAATAAATTGTTATCCATTTTAGGTAAGGATCAAAATTGAATTTTTGTATAGTCTTTTTCGTTACCAAAAGTCATATGCATCCTTGTGAATCTATACTAGGAATTCCTTAACTTGGACTCTCATGCCTCTTTTATTATTATTATTATTATTATTTTTAAATATGTATAACTCATCTAATTTTCTTTCGTGTAAGCATGAAGGCTTCTTGAGGCCCTCATACCTAACTAATTGACTATTAGATGTGTTAGTACATATATAGATAATATTCCTTAGTTTTCTTAGGCTTTCTAATCCACCCGTGTAGCGAACTTAAAGTCGGTGGCTCCCAAACTGGTTGGTCTTAGGGAACCGGGTGAGAAAACACCCCACGGACTCAAATTTGAGTGAACTAGGCCACAAAACTAAGGTTTTTATTTATACAATCACCTTTAGGCGTGAATACTTATGCTTCTTGAGGCACATGTATCCAGCTTAATCAGTGAATTTCCTTTTTTATTAATTTTTTTAATATTTTTTTTATTTTTTTATAGGCCACAAGAGTCTTTGTCTTAGAATCCTAGATATGTAAATGTATTAGGTATGCACATTTCATTAAGGTAAAAATCAAGACTAATTACTTATTCAATTTTTTTCTCCTATACCTAAAAATTCAACAATTTATTTATTTTGACCAAGTTTTTAGAAATCCTAATCATGATTTTCCTAATTCTTAAGACTAACTTAGATTTCTTTCAAAAGATAAGTCAAAATACTGTCCTTTTTTTTTTTTTTTTGAAAATTTTGTTAGTTTCTACCTATGTTAGTATGTTAGTAAAGCCTCCCCCACACTTATCTCATGCATTGTCCTCAATGTATGAATGAATGCATGTATGCATGAAAAGAAGAAAGGGAAGGCAGATGTTACCTCAAGGTGGTGGTCTAATTGGGCCAAGCGTTGCTACCCAATCAAGATAATGTGGTAGTTCACGGAACCTACCTTTATTGACCTCTTTTCTATTTACATGTTTACAATCCCCAGTATGAATAGGATCATGGAAGATCCTATCGTGAAACTTACTTCCTTTACATGACCAGTCCTGAAAAATCATCACAGAGTCATGGTCTATACCTATGTCCAACAAAAGAATATGACTTGGTAGAATGGTTGACTTGGACTCAAGAATGATAGGTTCAGGAACTAATACTGACTCAGGAAGGTGACTTAAGTCAAGTAAAGGTTCAGGAGTCGAGCTTGGTTCAAGAAGTGGGTCCAAATCAAGAAGTTGAAACTCAAGTCCACAATCATTTTCCCATAATGGAATGTGACTTACTATTGGTGATTCAAGTTCAAGAATGACAGCTGTGGGAATCAAAACTGACTCTAAGATATTACTTAAATCGGGTAACAGAACAGGAGTCAATATTGATTCAGGAATTTGAACTCGATCACAACAAATTTGAGAATCAAGGTCACATATCTCATTGAGTTCAATTTCATAAAATGAGAACTTGCCAATTTGTCAATGAGACTTTCAAAAGTATGAAATTGGGCATGTTCAATATGATGATTATCAAAAATGGGTAATTCAATTTCATGATCTATGGGTACGGGAATAAATGTTGGCTCAGAAAATTGGTCCAAATTGGGTAAGAATACCGGAGTCAACATAGATTCGAAGATGGAAACTGAATCGCAAAGTTGGGGATCGGGATCACATTCACAATCTAATTCAATCTCATTGAAATTAAAACTAGCCAATTTGTCCAAGGATTGGGATTGATCAAGTTCATATTGATGTGATGAAATTGAATTTTGATCAAGGTCTTCTAGACAGAATGATTCTTGGTTCCTATCAACTTGGTTGGTTAGTTCAAGAATGTTTGAAAGTCTAGAAATTTGATCATTCATTATATCTTGCAAACGATCCACTTTTTCTTCTAACCCATCGAATGGATCATTGGAGGACTGAAACATTGGTGATGTGGTAAAAGAAGTATATGAAGATAATGGTTGAACAGGTGGTTGACAATATGGCTCAGGGGCGTTGTATCCCCATTGACTCTGTGAAGAGTAGTGATGATTATTCCAGTCTTGTTCATAGTATTGGGACTGGGGCATGTAATGATTCGGATAAGACCAATCTGGCACACTAGGTTGGTTAAAGTTATGATATGCCGGGTTGGTAATATCCGAAAAAGAGGTTGATGTGTAATATGGATTATTATTAAAATTGAAAAAATTGTTGTTATAAGCCATATCACAAATAAAACACAAACTAAGAAAAAGAAAACAAACAAATAAGCAAACAAAAAAAAGAAAAAAATTCTAACCTAAGTTCGGGTAGACCTATGACCTAGACGACTCCTAACTGGTTAGACTGTCCACGGGAGGTATAATGCAGACTTTGACCACAAGTTAATCAGCCAGGTCAGGGCAAGATTGGTGGGAGGTTTTCCGTCAAAGACGTTCCTTAATTAAATAACCACCAATCTTCGGGCTTTCGACCCTCAATCCCCTTTCTAAACACTGATTTGGCAGGAGTCAAATTCCAACACCGTTCCCCCTTAGGATAATCTCCTAATTGAGTCCGAGATGTCCCTAGGGCCAACGTCTACCCACCTTACCTTATTTATAGGACAAGCCCTTAAGTCAATTTAGTGCACGTGTAAAGCAATAGACAAATATTCACTCAAAAGCAGTAAATCAGCCAAGGGTGCTTCCTAGTCTATATGCAATGCGAACGTACCTTGTCTCCAGCACTCTTCAACAGAAATTAAAAAATTAAATAGACACGTGCCTATATGCAAGAGTCTAATTTTTTTTATTTTTCAACAAATAGGTTACTGTTAATTAATTAGCAGTGTGCAGGGTGATCACAGAGAAAAGTTAACAGAGCAGTAAATAAATCTTTCAATTTGCAGCAACCTGCAGAAAACAGAGTGAGTAGTGAACTACACAGGCCGCGAAAACGCGCTATTGCCGCGCAAACGCGGCTCTGTAGTAGGCTCTGCTACTCTGCCTTCGAGGGCAGAGGCACAGAGTTGCTATATGTCCTTTGCTGCTGCTAATTTTTCTGTTATCAGATCCTGCAAACAGAAAAAATAAATAATTAGTTTTTTTTTTAGAGAATAACTTACCGTCCCTCCCCGGCAACGACGCCAAAATTTGATTGAGTTTTTGCCTGCACACAAAATATAGTATTTCAATTTTAAGAATAGGATGTGCAAAGTGCTCAATACTACCGCTATAGCAAGTGGCTATGCGGGTCGTGATCCACAGGGAGGGACTAGCGATGGAAGCTTGTTTAGTAAGTTCTCTAAAGTGTTTGAATTAATAGTTATTAAAGTCAGGTTAGAAAGAAAGTGGTAGATTAAGAAGATGGAGAAACTAGAAGTAATATTTACAATGATATGATATTTATAATGAAAAGAAGAAGTGTGAAAAAGATTGGGAATTTGGTGATTTACACTAAAAATAAAAGAAAGAAAACTAAAAACTAAAGAAAACATACTTACCTCTTCGGCCTGTTTACTTTTGATCCGTTGCAACGACTTACCTTGTCTTTGAAGGCATTCAAGCATGGCGTATAGGATCTTCCCCCTTCTCGATCTACACTACGAAAATAAAAGACAAACTATACTAGCAAGAGAAGGTTTGTTCATCACCATAGGCCATCAAGGGCACTTCAACGGCTAAGCAGTCTCGAAGCTATCAGATTCTCTTGGATTGCAAGACATCAGAGGGAAACAAAAACAAAACAAGAATAGAAGAACAAAAATAAACTTTGAGTTGATTCAATTAACAATGGAAGAAAAGATTACTTATACCGATGTCACCTCAGTACAAGCTTGATCTCCTTCCTCCATGAAAGTATCCTCTCCTCTCAGTTACAAAAAAGAAAACTAAAAAAAACCTAAGTTACAATCTATAAGTTAGCCTAAGAAAAACCCTAATTTTTGTTTTTGTCCTCGACTCTGTACGCACTGGACGCCCTTCTCTGTTACTCTGCAGGGGTATTTATAGGAGATGGAAGAAGTAGAGTCCCGGTACGACTCCTCCACGAAAACTGATCGCCAACCGCCTCTGGATTGCAGCGGAAACGGGAAATTTGCCGCGTTTCCGCGGCACTATTGTAGCCAAATGCCACGCGCTTTCTCGCGTGGCATCCTCTGGTCCGTCCATCTGGGTAAATGCTTCTGGATTTTGCATACCAACTCTTTATTTTGAAAATTCGGGATAACTTGGAAAGCAAGTTACCCTAAATCCAAATCTCTTTAAAACGAATTTTATCTTTTCACTCTTCTCCTTTTATCTTTATCCTTGCCTTGCAAGCAATTAGGGTTAACTAGAAGTCCTCTTCTTTTAGTAATTGCAACTTTTGCACATGGGCTTGCTCATGGGCTTCTTTGGGCTTCTAGGCTTCATTTAGGCTTTTATTTTTTATTTAATTAATTACTCAAGGCCTGCACACATTAAATAATAAAACATCAGTAATAGTGCATAATTGTAGGAATAAATATGAAAATGTGATAGTAAATGTAGTGATAAATATGCATTTTTTACTACCTATCATATCTTTTAGAAGATCCCTTACTTGGCCTCCAAGAAATGTAGATTTAACTACCCGAAAATGGGTTTAATTAAGCTCTTATTACCCATTTGCCCTCCTTGTCTTGATTATCTGCAAGAGAGGTCAAAATGTTGGCCCAAGAGGTTACACTCTCCATTTGTTTAGAGTTTTGATGATAACAAAACACTTAGGAGCTATATGGTACTAATTAGTTTGTTCAAGATAAGTTTCAGGTTAGTACCATATTTGGAGGCCATTGCTTAGCTTTTGCAAGAAATTCTAGGTCAATGGAGCAAATAAGGCATATGGCACAAAAAGGAATGAACATAGAAGAGAAGGCTCTAGCAAGGCATTGCATGACTCAAGACTTCAAGAGACTTCATTAGATTTGTTTCTAGCTTTATAGTTTTGTTAAAGAATAGTGAATAGGTTTGAAGCTCTATATTCCTACACACACGTTTTTGCGCACATGTCCTTCCTAAAGATTTCTCCTATAAATATGTACAAAATATTTTTAAATACAATCTTCTGCTTATAAACTCAATTTTATATTTTATATATATCTCTAATCAAAACTATTTTGTTAAACTTCAAAATCTCCTCAAAATTCTTTTTCAAACTCAGTTTTTGGCCTGAGCCGGTCGACCGACCGGTCGACCGACAGTAGGCCAGGTCAGAACGGTCGACCGACCCAGTCGACCGAGCTTCTGGCAGTTTGGTGCATGCATGTGTGCACGTTTCCCGGTCGACCGGGCGGTCGACCGGAGCCCTTCGGTCGACCGGGCGGTCGGCCGACTGAAGTGCAGTTGCTCTCTGTTTGTGACCGGTTGACCGAGCGGTCGACCGAGAGCCTGCAACGGCTCTTTTATTTTAAACCCCGGTCGACCGGCCGGTCGACCGAGAGTGTCTTTTCTACCATAACGGCTAGTTTTTAAAACTCGTTTTAAATTTGTCCTTTTCCTCTCTAAACGAGTTTAAATGATACTTTCTGGGTCTTATACTTCCTAATTACCATTAGGTGGGTTTACTCTTTAATCCCTAGCCCTTTCCTATAAATAGGGGTGATTAGGGTTAGGTTTCTTACAACAAGAATTGACAAAAGTTTGAAAAGTTTAAGGCATTCAAAAGAGATTTTGTTCTTTGTTTTTGTGCTGAAATTCTCTCTCATTTTCTGAAGTGTTTATTTCAAAACTCTCTGATTTTCATTTTCTTTTTCCACTTACATACTAGAGCTTCAATCCTACTCATTGTTCTACAAGGATTTTGTAAGGGAAGAGAACTTTTCAAAAGAGAGTTTGTGGTCTTTTGATCACCAAGAGAGAACTTGTACTTGAGATTGTGGAGTTGGGTACTCCGGTGTGATTGTAACTCTTAGTGAAGTTATAGTGGTTAGAAATCCTTCTGGGTGAAGGCGGGGACGTAGAGCTGGGTGCTCGAACCTCGGAAAAATTCTCGGTGTTTGCGTTTGGTTTACTTGCTCTTGTTTCTTGCTCTACTTTCATTGCTCTTATTACTTGCTCTCTACATTCTTTGCTATATTCATTTGTTTCATATTCATATTGTCAATCTCATACTCATACAATAAGATTGCATTGTGCACCTCAAACTCTTATCTAGAGGAATCACGAGGAAGGAGTTCAGAGCCCTTCACAGGGTATTCGGCTTCTAGTCTTGTTTTGGGTGATTGTTGCATCATAAGTTTTTAATTGTGCATTGATTAGTATTATCACCTATTCACCCCCCCTCTAGGTGATTTCAATTGGTATCAGAGCTTGGACTCTAGGTTTGGCTTAACATCCTTAGAGAGATCCTAAAAACTTGCTAATCAACATTTGCATTATTTCATTCATTCACTAGTAAATATGGCCGATAACATCAAAACCCCTCCTAAATTTGATGGACTTAATTTTCCCATTTGGAAGGTTAGGATGACTATTTTCCTACAATCTTTAGGTAGCTTAGTTGCAAAATCCTTGACCAAGCCCTATGTTAGACCCGATAGTGAGGAAAGCACTTGGTCCGACTTTACCTTTAGAGAATATGAGGCTAATTCTAAGGCCCAAAATTCCATTCTAACCGCCTTGAATGAGGATGACCTTACACGGGTAATACATTGCCAATCCGCCTATGAGATTTGGCAACATTTGTTGGTCACACACGAGGGGACATCACAAGTAAAGAGAGCTAAGATAGATCTCTTGAGGTCCCAATATGAAAGCTTTAAAATGATTGATGATGAGTCTATTGATTCCATGATTACAAGGTTTACTAAAATTACCAATACTCTTTCTTCTTTAGGTGATGATATTAGCAATGACCAAAAGGTGCGAAAAGTGATTCGAGCTCTTCCTTCATCATGGGAGATAAAAGCTACCACCTTGAAAGAGTTGAATAACAAGGATGAAATGGATCTCATAAGTCTTATTGGAAACCTTAAGACTCATGAGATGGAAAAGAAGGCAAGAGAAGAAGCGGCTCCTCAAAGAAGAAATCCATAGCCTTCAAGTCTTCCTCCACTCTTGATGACGATGAAGAAGATGAAGAAGAGGATGAGGAACTATCCCTCCTTGTGCGAAATGTGAAGAGGATGTACCGCAAGAACAAGCTAAACTTTAGAAAGAAATTGGAAGGGAAAGAGGAGAGAAGAATCATTTGCTACAATTGCCGAAAACCCGGACACATCATGGCCGATTGCCCGGACTTCAAGAAAAAGGTGACTTCCTCCTTCAAGCAAAAGAGACCGGTTGATAAGAAAGCTTACAAGGCCACTTGGGATTCGGAAAGCGAGTCCGAAGATGAGGTGGACACGGCGAACATGTGTTTCATGGCAAACACACCCAAGGTAACCACTCAAACTCATGATGATGAAGATGAATTAAGTAGAGAAATGCTTGTACATGCTTTTGTTGAACTTTCGAAAAGCTATGATGATAAAAAGGTAGAATGTTCAAAATTGGAAAAAGAAATTGCTTTTCTTAAAAATCAACTTGCTATTGTTTCTAAAGAAAAGGATGAAATTTCTTCCAATCTTGTTTCTACTCAAAAAGAATTTTATGCTTACAAAGTTGCTTGTAAAGCAAAATTTCCAAAAATTGATGAAAAAGAAATTTCTTTGTTGAAAACTAGAATTGTTGATTTTGAAAAGGTTTTGAAGGATTGTGCTTTCAATACTAAGAAACTTGAGGAAATGTTTTCAAAGAAGCACACTTCATGTTAAAAATTCTCATGCTCATCATGCTCACACTTCACATAACACTCATGTTAAATCCACTCATGCTCACAATTTACATGCTCACAAGTCACACACTCACTATGCATTTAAATATGGTAGAGTTTATAGATGTACTTATTGTGGTAAGAATGGACATTTAGCTAAGTTTTGTTATGACCAAATTAATAGAACAAATAATCTTGTATGGGTCATGACACTAACTCTTTAGGACCCAAGAAAATGTGGGTACAAAAATCAAGTCCTAAATTATTTAATGTAGGTACACACCAAGGCTCCAAGACGTAAGGAGCGGTGGTACCTTGATAGTGGTTGTTCAAGACACATGACATGGGATATCAACAACTTTACAACCCTATTAAGGTACGTTGAAGGTGGCACCGTCACCTTCGGAGATGACTCAAAAGGCACTATCATCGGTATAGGTAACATTCAAATTGGTGCATCTCCTATTATAGAAAATGTTGTTCTTGTTGATTGACTTAAACATAATTTGCTTAGTATAAGTCAACTTTGTGATCGTGGTCTTAAAGTTATTTTTGATGATACTTCTTGCAAAATTTTTGATTGTAAAACCAATGATTGTATTCTCACCGGATTTCGTGATAATAATGTTTATATCATAGACATGCGTAATTTGGATTGTTCTGCTAAATGCTTGAATGCTTTTGATGAGAATTCTTGGCTTTGGCATAGAAGATTAGGACATGCATCTTTTGATCATCTTTCTAGGATTAATTCTAAGGAATTGGTGAAGGGTATTCCTTGCTTGAAGTTTGAGAAAGACCGTATTTGTGGTGCGTGCCAACTTGGGAAACAAACCAAGTCTTCTTTCAAACCAATCAAGGATATCATGTCAACTAGGCCATTAGAATTAATTCATATGGATCTTTTTGTACCTACTAAAACTAAAAGCTTAAATGGTAGTAGTATGCATTTATTTTAGTTGATGATTTTTCCCGTTTCACTTGGGATTTCTTTTTAGAACACAAAGATCAAACTTTTTCACATTTAAGATTTTTCGAAAAAGAGTTGAAAAAGAAAAAGGTTTTTCGATTTTGAAAATAAGGAGTGATAGAGGTGGTGAGTTTGTTAACCAACTCTTCATGACTTATTGTGATGAAAAGGGAATCAAGCATGAAATGTCATGTCCTAGAACTCCACAACAAAATGGAGTTGTAGAAAGAAAGAATAGAACACTTCAAGAGATGGCTAGGACTATGATAAGTGAATATGACCTCCCTCAATATCTATGGCCGAGGCCGTAAACACCGCATGCTACATATCAAATTGTATTTATTTGTGTAAAAATTCTTCCAAAACATCTTTTGAAATGTATCATTCTAGAAAACCAAATGTTTCATATTTCAAAGTTTTTGGATGCAAGTGTTTTGTTTTGAATACTAAAGATAACTTGGGTAAATTTGATGCTAAGGCTTATGAAGCAATATTTGTTGGATATTCTACTACTAGCAAAGCTTATAGAATATTCAATAGATCTTCTCTTACCATTGAAGAATCCATGCATGTTAAATTTGAAGAATCTAATGTGATTGTTGAGAATGTTGTAGAGATTGACCCATTAAGTGATGATATGGAGAGACTATCCTTGAAGGATTCACCCGCTCAAGAAGAAAAGTAAGAACCCATTGGTGATATTCAAAAGGATGTGGAGGAAAGCTCTCAACCGCTTCCTAAAGATTGGAGATACACTACAAATCATCGCAAGGATCTCATCTTAGGTGATATATCTAAAGGGGTAACAACTCGCTCCAACTCCATGACTTGTGTGGTAACTTTGCTTTCATTTCTCGTTTTGAACCCAAAACATCCTCGAAGCCGAGGGGGACTCATATAGTTGCTAGCCATACAAGAGGAACTCAATCAATTTGAGCGCAACCAAGTTTGGCACCTTGTTCCTAGGCCTCACGATAGACCAATAATTGGTACTAAGTGGATCTTTAGAACAAGATGGATGAGTCCGAAAATGTCATTAGGAATAAAGCTAGGTTAGTGGCCCAAGGTTACACTCAAGTTGAGGGAATTGACTTTGAGGAGACCTTTGCACCCGTAGCACAGCTTGAAGCCATACGGATGACACTAGCTTTTGCATCTTTTAAAATTTTAAACTTTTTCAAATGGATGTAAAAAGTGCATTTTTAAATGGTTTTATAAATGAAGAAGTTTATGTTAAACAACCTCCCGGTTTTGTTGATCATGTTCATCCTAATTTTGTTTTTAAACTTGATAAAGCTTTGTATGGATTGAAACAAGCTCCAAGAGCTTGGTATGAAAGGCTTTCTAGTTTTTTCATTTCAAATGATTTTGTTAAAGGCAAAGTAGACACAACATTATTCACTAAGCATGGTGATGGTGACATTTTAATTGTGCAAATTTATGTTGATGATATAATTTTTGGTTCTACTAATGAGTTTCTTTGCAAGGAGTTTGAAAAGGTTATGCAATGCGAGTTTGAAATGTCTTCAATGGGTGAATTGAACTTCTTTCTTGGACTCCAAATCAAGCAATTGCAAGATGGGATATTCATATGTCAAGCCAAGTACGCAAAGGAACTCGTAAAGAAATTTGGACTTGAAGGCTCAAAAGTTTGCAACACTCCCATGGCAACTACAACCAAGCTTGATAAGGATGACCAAGGTAAAAATGTTGATATAGAAACATGATAGGTAGTTTGTTGTATTTAACGGCAAGTAGGCCGGACATAATGTTTAGTGTGTGTCTTTGTGCTAGATTCCAATCGTGTCCTAAAGAGTCTCATCTTATTGCGGTAAACGCATTATTCGTTATATTAAGGGCACAATTGGAATGGGTCTATGGTATCCGAAAACCGGAGATTTCTCAATGACGAGTTATTCGGATGCCGACTATACGGGTTGTAGAGTGGATAGAAAGAGTACTAGTGAGACATATCAATTTCCTGGTAATTGTCTTGTTTCATGGTCCTTTAAGAAACAAAATTTGGTAGCCCTCTCAACCGCCGAGGCGGAGTATGTTGCCGCGGGAGCTTGTTGTGCACAAGTCCTTTAGATGAAACATACTCTACTTGATTATGATTTGCGTTATGACCATATAAAAATATTTTGTGATAATACTAGTATTATTCATATGACAAAGAATGCAAATCAACATAGTAAGACCAAGCACATTGAGATTAGGTATCACTTTCTTAGAGATCACTTTGAGAAAGAGATATAGAAATTAATTATGTTTCTACGGATTTGCAACTTGCCGATATTTTCACTAAACCACTTGATTTTAATAGATTTTCCTTTATATGTGGTGAACTTAATGTTTGTGTTATTAACTAAAAATGTTTCTTTATCCCTTTTTTTGATGTATGAAAAAAAGGGGGAGAAATGTGTTTCTTTGTGTTTTGTGTTTCTTGTGTTTTTGTTTATGAGTTCTAAAAACATGAGATATTTGATTTTTGGTTGTTTGTCTTGTATTTTTAGTCTCATGTTTTTGTTTTGTTATTCAAGATTTCAAATTATTGATCTTTATGGTTTTTGCTATTCATAGTTACTTTTTCTTGTTTATAGCATAATTTGAGGGGAGCTTTAGCTCTCTCTTTCTTGATATCGCCTATTTGTTTTGTCATCATCAAAAAGGGAGAGATTGTTGGCCCAAGAGGTTACACTCTCCATTTGTTTAGAGTTTTGATGATAACAAAACACTTAGGAGCTATATGGTAC